>PVIC010008823.1:18636-47422 GCA_004025085.1 Thryonomys swinderianus
ACGCCTGTCATGCCAGCACTCGGGAGGCAGAGACAGGAGGACTGCTGAGTTTGAGGCTTGCCTGGGCTACATAGTGAGCTCAGAGCCAGCCTGAACTACAAAGCGAGACCCTGAGTCAAAAAAAAAAAAAAGACTCTGTCAGGTAATCATAAAGAGATAATGCACAAGATAACTTGGACCACTGGCCTTAAGAAGATCCAAAGAGAACGGAGATAGTATAGTGCCCAGGGCAGGTCACCAGACAGCCACTTTGAAGTGCACTCACCTGAGGGGCCCGAGGCTTGTAGGGAGACGCAGACTCGAGGTCAGCTAAGATGCTGGTCAAAGAGTCGATCTCAGCATCCAGGCTGGAGCGCCTCTCCTCAAGGGTCTTCCCTCCAGGGTTTCCCTGCCAGAAAGCACATCCATTAAAAACGAACATGATTCCACTGAAAGAATTAGAAGGTCAAAGTTCTTATGTTATGCTTTGGCTTTTTACGTTCTTCTGCATGTCTTCTTTTAAAACTGAATTCTTTATTGGTACATTTTATATACAGCTTACAATCACACTCAACATTGGGAAGTTTTTACCAGTATATGACACGAGTTAATTCTCATTTTTACCCATATCTGTACCCACGCTACAACGCCCCACCCCCTATATACATGTTCTTTTTGTTTCCAGATCATATTCTTTCCCCACATTACTTTCTCCTACCACTTTCCCTTTGAATATTTCCTATTTCACAAAATCTATCATACATTCTAGAACTCTGTATCTATAGGTTCTCATACCAGAGAAAAGATATGGTATTTACATATCTATGGTCTATTTATTTCACTTATTAGTATGTCCTCAAAGCGTGTCCATTTGCACATAAATGAATGAAACTTGTCATTCTTTATGACAGAGTAATACTCCATTTTATTCAAAATTCACATCTTCCTTATCTAGTCTCCAGTTGATGGACATCTGGGTTTGTTCCAAGATTGATCTATCACAAACTGAGCTGCTATGAACATGGGTGCATGTCTTTTTTATAAAAAGCTTTGATCACATCTCATTGGGTAGGTGGAGGTGGAATTTATCCTTTTGTGACAAAAGAGAATTCTAGAACATATGAGGTGCTTGCTCTGAGACCATACACATAGTCAGTTACTTCACTGATGAAGACACGAGTCAAAGAAAATAAACCCCTGTGCTCAAGAGGTGAAACCAACTGGGGGGATGTGCTGGGATCTTTGCCTACAGAAGCTGCTGCCAAGGTAGGAGACACCTTCTTGAATGGCAGTAGACAGGGAAAAGTGATGCATAGTCCACGAAGAAAAACCAGCGACTCCTATGAATATGTGGGTGAGAAAGACAGCAACACCCAAGCAATTCTCCCAAAGCATGGAGTAAGACACAGCTCCTCAGAGCTCAGGCCACAGAGGCACAGTGAGCGCACGTCCCATGGGCACTGCTGATGCATCTGGGGGTGGGTACCCTCACATGTCAATGCCCATGAAACCCGCACTCAGGATCAATAATGGGAGACCAGAGGGCAATGCTACAAATATAGCACACTTCCAGGAACAGCATGGAGTTTGGAGAAAACCAACAAACACTTTGCTAAAGTTTGAGGTAAGGAGAAATAAGTGAGATGGGCCTGGGATTAGAAACAGGATAGAGGAGAAATACTCTTTCAAGCGGACCATGCAGTAATGATCATTTATGTATGATGCAGACGTCTCGTAAGACTCCATCAGGAAGCCATTGTATATTTTAGGCAACCCAAAACTAAAGTAAAATAATGAGTAGTGTCTGTAACCTTATTAACTCTATTGGCCTTGACAAAGAAGGACAAATATTAGGAGAGTACTTAGTACATGCAAGAGCTTAGAAAAGGCACTAGCCAAGAAACTGGGATATCTTTAGTAACGACCAAAATAGGCACCCCTGAAGCAGTAACATTAAATCTCACAAGTCTTGAGGAAAACCTGTCCCTTTGTGAATATGTGACCTCAGACATATATTAAGTCCACTAGCTCCTTTAAGTCCACATAACCTTGCTTACTAAGACACTTTCTCTGAGTTCAATTTAAGTCTGCATGTTAAAGTCTCTTACCGGGAGCAGTCTCTTGTGAATTCTCCCTCCCTGGCTTACTCCATTCTGAACACAAAGATAGAATCAGGCATCTGTGAAGCTGTGGCCCAGGCCCCTGAAGCCTAACCTAGATTGCTGCTTTCTTCTTCAGCCATTTGGGATTCTTGTTTGTGAGCAGTCTTTCAAACCAGTGTCCTCTGATCACATTATCTAAAGCACCCACACATGACTTTCTCATTATGACTATACTACAATTGTTCTATGTCACTCTGTCATTTCACCCTATTTTAATTTACTTTGCTAATAATATCTACCACTACCATCACCTAAAAACAACATTTTACATGCATTTGTCTGTTTATGATGAAATTTTCCCCTAGGATACTATACATTTAAGAGACCAAATACTGCATTGTATTCAATAGTGCTTCTCCAGAATCTCCCTCAGGGCCTGATCCATGTAAAGATTCAATAATCACTTTGGAGTCAATAAATTAATAAATCTTTGTCATAGGTTAAGTCAGTAACCATTTTCTCATCAATGACTTTTGGGTAGAAGCAACTGTAGGTACAAGAGGAAGCCATGGATGCTCCAGCATATTGACAAAAAAAGTTCGATGCATGTGCACATGGGTGTGTGCACATGGGTGTGTGTGCGTTCACATGCACATGTCAGTATTAGGCTAAATGTCCTAGATTCCAAAAACCAGCTTGTGAAATTGAGAGTTCTTCCTCACCTTCTTTGCTACAGTCAATGTAGAAAAAGCAACAATACAATGCATTGAGTTTTTCTTAGACTCTAAAGTTTCCCGTTTTTCTAAACTTTTAAGGCCAGTGGGGCTTTGTCTGAGAAACAGATTTCTCCAAGGTGCTAATGCTTCTATCACACGACATTGCATATTTATCTCAGGGCACTAATAACTATGAGAGGGGCCGGGGCTAGCTCAGTTCAGTAGCTGTCTGGTGGCAATTCCCAGTATCACCAAAGGAAAAGAAAAAAGACTGGAAGGAAGGGAAGGAGCAAGGGGGGAGCAAGGGGGAAGGGAGGGAGGGAGGGTGAAGAGAAAGAGAAAAAGAGAATGAAAGAGAAAATGAGGAGGGAAGGTGGGAGAAAGAAGGTGGGAGAAACTGGTAGGAATGAAGGCCAGTGTGAAGTGAGGCTCTGAGTTTGAATCCCACTCTAAAAAAGAGAAAAAAAGACTCCTAAAGAAACAAATTTTAAAAACCTATAAAATACTACAGAATTATGAAAAGAAAGATCCTCTTAGCATACAAATATTCTGGATAGTCGTCTTGGAACAGTTTGTCTTATTGTTATGGAAGGCAACAGAGTCTGAGTGATCTTGATTTTCTTGGGTAAAGACAAAAAAATATATATCATAAAGGTGAATGTATTTACATAAACTCATCAGCAGCACAAGAGTGAACTGGAGTCTTGTAAAATTCTTCCTTGGGCCATCGTTTATCCATCTATAAAATACAGAGAACTCCACCTGCCCTTCCGAACCCAGAGAGAGCCTATGAGATTTAGATAAGAAAATGGATGGGAAAATATTTTGTAAATTGTACAGTGCTATAATTATGGTGATTTTCATAACTAGCATTAATTATAGCAATGAGTAACTATAAATTAATAGGAATAATATAGCTATTGTTAATTATTCTTCTTCTTAAGGGAAGCATCATTCATTAAATATTCCCTTGGGGTATCTGGAAAAGGACGGGATATAATCAGGTCTTCAACATCTGTGCTTCCCTGTAGCAGAGAGCACATCAACTACCCATGCTCCTGATATCTAACCACAGAGACTCAAAAGTCACTGAATTACCCTGAGCTGTACAATGAAACAAGTAATTATGGAGAACAACCAGCCCATGCTTGTAGGACTTCAACTGGCTTCTAGATCCTTCTTCTCTCTTCTAAACTGGGATGCTTCCTCATTTCAGTTTCTCAGGTTAAGCTGACACGATTATCAACAAGTTTCAAACTAATGCTGTGGGACTTTGTGTGAACAACGACCCCCACTCCATGCTGCTCTCCATGTGATAATAACTTTGTTCTACATTTCAATCGCCACTTGAATGAGAATGGGACTCGTTTGCATTCCCAAGTATCTGTTTTATGCTTTGGTTCAAACAACCGAAGTCCTGCCCAAGTTCTCACACATCAGCTCTTCCCTTGCTACTCTCCTCTATTCTCTCGGGACTCTGAGATTTATAGAGAATCTTGCTATCCTTGGTACTGCGTATTCAATAGTAGAAACCAGCCCGATGACAAGGTAATAGAATCCTGTAGATTACTAATATGTCTTCTCCAGCACTACAGTTCTGACCGTCACCTGCTGGTTAATACCCTGCTAGGGGTCAAATAACAGGCCCTGGCTAACTTTGGGTAATGTGTTTCCCCACCCCCACCCCAAGAAACTGGACCTGACCTATAAACTTGGGTAATTTAGGTTAATGGAAGATCCCATCTGCCTCTTGTACTCTAGAGTATGTACCCATTCAGATCTCATCTGTATTGACTGACAGCCACTGCTCCCTCAGGAAGAGACTCAGCTCGTAAGTGAAGATCTACTGCATCACAAGAACTGTAATAAAATGGTCATTATTACAATAACAGTGTCCACGCTTTTCAGTCCTCACTGGAAATATTCCACTGTCTAAGTCCAGGTTCTTGCCCCCAAAAAAGTGCTTGTATATAGGTCACTTATTATAGGAATCAATTCCAAGAGTTAGTAAGGAGGGAACAGGATAGATTAGAGGGTGGAATCATGCAAAGAAGTGTTACCGGGAGAGGGCCGCCCACGTAGGTAACTAAGCCTCCACTGTCCTTGCTCTCTCGGGGGAGTCCTGTAATACAGTCCTCAGGTCTTCCCACCTGAGGGATGGGAACGTGGATATTTATTATTATTCCTCCAATGAAGATGATGATTGCTATTCCTACTTTCAAGAGATGGCTCTCCATGGGTTTAGAGCGGTTACAGAGCTTCCGACTCCACGCTGCCCACCCCCCGGAGGTAGAATGGTGGCACTAAAGGAAGTAGGTGTGGACAGGCGCCACCAGATCCTGCTCGTGCAGGGCAACGGGATGAGGCGGCGCTCGTGGTGGCCCAGAAGCTGCCCAGTGGCGGTCTCTGCCGCCACCAGCCACAGATTCCTCACAGATAAAGCAGTCATTTCCAGTGAAAATATACATATATTTTATCAGCTCCACAAATATGTAGGCACAAGAAAGGCTCAGCTAACCACATTTGGAGCTAATGATGACGTGGATGTTCAGACTTCTTAGTGCCAGTAGTAGCATTACCATGAGCTTTGAAAATAAGACATAAAACAAAAGGCCCAAACCAAGTATTCAGCATGTGAGTGAAATAATGGCAGGCCGTTTCCAAGGCTCTCAATTTAGATGAGTTTTTTTTAATCAAAAATACTGTTAACACACTAACTCAAAGTAATAAAAAAAAGAGCAGTTAGAGGGGTCTGAAAGAGAACTGTTAATATATATGTACTTACTTATTCATTCTTCATATTCAAACACAATATGTAAAAGGCCTCGGTGGGAAGTTGAAGAAGTGGGTTTCCTAATAGTCAATATTTCATGACATTTGCTCTTCGCTACAGAAATTCTATTTCCTGTTACAACTCAGCTGTTTTCAAAATATAGAAACCTCCTCTTCCAACAAATAAATGTAAACTTGCAGCTCATTTTTTGATACCATATTGCATCCAAGAAATTTGACGTGGATGCAATAATATCTAATATGCAAGCATTTTCGAGTTTTCTCAGTGGTCTTTTTTATCTATTATCATTAATTTCCATAAAATGTCTACTCAAAGGTCATACAATGAAGTGATGTGTCTTTTTAGTCTCCTTTAATTTAGGGTAGAATTCTAGTTTATTTGTGTTTGTCAGGCCAGGTGTCCTACAAGTGCAATGACCTGGCTTTATCTGAGGATGAGATTTGGATGAGATGAGCTCACCGAGAATATTCCATGCAGGATTTGTATCTTTCCACTGGATTCCATCAGGAAGCTCATGGGGGTACCTGGCCCATGTTTTCGAGTGCCAAGTTTGAAGAATGAATTAACAGATTTCAATACTGTAAAAGTACCCTCGTTTTTAGGAATTAACATATTACCTGGGAGTTGGTATTTGAGACACTGCTAACATTCTGCTCAACAAGAATCTTTCATTCAGTGGCTTTAGCATCCATGAGTAATCCTTGCCCAAACTGATTATGGCTTTAGTGGTTATTAAATGGTGAGAACATTCATTATTTATCAATGGAAATGAATGGATCATGCCTTACATACTAATAATTTATTTGTTATGGGTTCACTTCCATTTAGGCTAGGAAAGCAACCTAACTACAGAGTTCTTTGCTATGAAACAGTATCAGGAAGCTACTGATCAAATCAAAATTGTTAAAAGCGAGTTCTCCTTCAGACTGCTAAGAAAAACTAAAGCCTAAAAACCATTTCATTAAGAGCTGGTTCTATCATAAGAAGTTTATATCCTAGAATTTTCACCAACATGCAATGTCACATCTAAAATATGCATGACCCCCACTTCACCTTCAGTGGCTGACACATCATGGTGGCCTATCATGGAAGGGGAACCAGGAAGCCCAAAATTATATATAACTTATCAGTCATAGACCTGAAAAACAAACCAATCCTCGGCAAGAACTTTGTTAGGTGTGCTGAAATGTGATTTCTTGATAAATTATGTTTCACAAACCTCAAGTAACTCCCCAAGGCTAACCTCAAGAGGGGTAAACTACAACCTTGGTCTCTAAACAAGGTTGGCCTTTCCCTTTCTGATTCATTATAAAACAAAGCCTTGCCCTTATAGTTTAGGAATACACAGCTACCTCAAGCTGGGGAAACTAGAAAACTAGTAACATGAAACAATACATTATTTATATATAATTTAGATTTTCCATTCAATGATACTTAAGCATAATAGCATTACATGAAATTCATTAAAATTTTTATATGTTCAGTAAAGCTCATTATTGCTTTATCAGTGCTACCAGAAAAATAAAAAAGATGTTAACAACATAAATTAAAAAGGTACATTTCTCATAAATAACAAAGTATACATCTACACCATTTATTAACCAATTATTAATCATCCCTTTTTGATGAGCTGAAGACATGATCAGTATGTTTTATTTCTGTTTAATTAAATTATCATTTCGGGCTGGGGAGTTAGCTCAAGTGGCACCACACCAACCTTGGAAGCACAAGGGTCTGAGTTCGATCCCCAGTACCGTGAAAAAAAAAAAAAGGTGAATAAATTATCATCTCAAAGTTTCCCAAATACAAAAACAATAGTAGTAAAGGTTGTGGGATGTGATGCCTACATCTGACCCTTGCTAACTTCTTTTTATTGTAAACAGTTCACCTAGGCTCTCTGCATTCTTAAGGCCGTTTTTGAAAGGAATAAATGAATTCTTATGTGTTGTGCACTTGTTCACAGGATAAGTATTCTGTAAATGTTAGCTACAAAGTTACTGCTTCAATCAGTCTCAAAGTAAATGCTTCAGGTGATAATCAGTCAACTGAGGTGTGTAACCTTAGAAAGTTTTGACCAATACAAAAGTCTATTGCTGACAGACTTTAGTAGACACAGTTCCTATGTATGGAAATGTGTCCAGTGATGTAAGGAATTAACTATGAAAAAAAAATCCACGCCTGGACCAGTGATTCTGCAAGAGTAGACACTACACTGAAGCACCTATTCCTGCTGAATGGAGTCCTGTGCTCAGAACTTCTTCTGCAGTCTGGGGTAAGGCCCAAGATCTTTACTTTCTAACAAGCTCTTAGGTGCTGTCAACACTGCTATTATGAGAATCTTTCAGAACCCTTCTAAGTGGATGATAAACATTAAAAGCAAAGAAAGAAATAGTATTTTCAGAGTGAATTTCCTTTTTTTCTCTTAGGGCAATCTTTGCCAGGTCAAATTGTAAATAATGCCATGATATCAATACTCAACCCATATACTGGAAAAGTAAAATTGAGTATTAACAATGCTATTAAATATAACTAGCATTGTTTATAATATGAACAGCCTCATTTCACTAATTCTGGTAATAGTAAGCCAACATAAGTAACATTCAGTGATGATCAGTGTAACAAATATTGTTAACAAATATCATTGACTTTACCTGAGAAATGTCACTTCACTGAATGACTCCCAAAAGGTTGGAATGAGAGGAAAAGAAAGCATGTTAGTCCATGTTTGCATGTGCATTCTTCCCTCTATGTATTTAGCTGAAGTGCTCACAAAACAACTACTTATCTATCTCATCAAATGTTGTCTCTCCAGGACAGTCGACGTAGCTCTGCTGATTGGATGATTCAACACTTGTTTGTCTAATTCTCTGTGACACCGTTGTTGAGAGGGCAAGTCCCCCCGCTGATTCATGGGCCTGGATTTTGTCTGCATTAAGTGCTGTACATTATAAAGATGGCATGCTCCCCCCAAGGGCATGGAGTCTGCAGAGAAGGGACAAACATAACCTGTTCCTTTGTGCCTAGACATATCAAATACATTACGTTCTTTGAAACTCTATTAGACCCTGTGCACAAGACAGAAATTTAAAAACATCTCCCTTCCCTAAACAGTCTAAAATGTAATTCTGCAGAGAAGACATTCAGCTTTTCTCACATGCAAAATGTGACTCCATCGCAGTTTCCGTGATGACCTGAAGTTCCCTAATATACAGGTTATGGGCACTGGAGAAATGTGCCCAATGGCCACACTTGTAGCTAACATGGTGTCATTCATAACTGAGAAATGTCAGCGAGCATAGGATGAAAACTAGGGACATGGCACTGAATGAAAGACAAAGAAGGCAACACTATGAAACAGTTTTTCACAAATGTAGCATTAACTGAAGAAAAAGAAAATCAAGATACAAAGTAAATGCTATGCTGAATAATGTTTCAGTGCTTTTCATTTCATGTTCTCTACCACCTCGCAGACCTAAGATATTCACTCGAAGTTGAAAATGTTTAGCTAACTGATAGCGAGGCTGTACCCTCTGCCCACCTTCGCAGCTGGCAGACCCCGCTGTGGCCAATGTGACTCAGAGGTGAAGCTGGGCCCCTGACCAGAGGTCCGTAAATAGACAGCTGAACCCAGCCTTTGACTTCAGACAAAAACAAATTAATAAACAAAGATGAGAAAGCGGAGCTAAGCAACATGAAACAAAACGGCTGTAGGGATGAGCGGTGCGGGTGACCAAACAAAAGGAGGATGCGTGTTGTTAATTATTTAAAAAACAGAGCACACAAAAATAGGAAGCCCTTCATTGGGAACAGGAGAATAATGGAGCTGCCAATCACTCAGAAGCAGAACAACTGAGGAGAGGATGGGGAGGGTGGGACGCGAGAAACGGAAGAGTTCAGCAATCAATCTGCCAGTGGCCCCGCCGTGGCCTTCAACCCTCAACTGCAACTTCCGGAGAGACTCGGGGAGAGGCCCCCCAGACTTCCTGATGGCCTGTGGCTCCCTCCTCCGTGGAGGAGACACCAGGAGCCAGGTTCACCTGTGACATCATCCGGCAGTTACTTTGCCCTCCTGGAACCCCATCTTTCTCTCCATAAAATGAAGAGATCACCCTCCAAACATTAGATGAAACTATAATGACCTTTCAGGACCTGTTTGCCATTATCTGTGCTGTTCAGCGCCGGTCAGACCAAACCCCAAATTGGATGAGGTGGAGATGAATCCAAGCAGGTTCGAAGAGAGGCCAGGACACAGGGACAGTGGTCCCCACGTACACACAGGCAGCTCACTGTGCATAGCTCCACGAACATAAGGAAGCCAGGCAAATAGAAAGCAGCAAAAATACTCACTTTTCATTTCAATTTCCTGCTCACTGCATAATTTCTGCTAAACTGTAACTTATAAAAAATATCAAAATGTGCATTATATCCACCACTTAACAATTAAAATACAGGTCAATTTGCATGGAAAATGGTTCTGCATGAAAGATATGTACATAGTCTCCTCATCGGTAGATAAAGACCACAAGAGCAGCCACAGTAAGACATTGGCAGTAGGAAAGGTATTTAGTGCGCCCCCTTTTAAGCAGTAGAGATATCTGTGGAAAGCGAATGTACACATAAGACTCATTATTGGAAACGTAGAAACAGCCTCTTGGAGCGACCATTTGATGAAGACTAACTTTCTAACGTGGGTCCTCCCCATCTCCTTCAGTGATGTCCCTGGAAATACTTCCATGAAAGAAGGTATGGAAATCGCTGCTACCAATAATCAAGGCCAACTTGACCTAAAGAAATGGGGTCCATGAAAGGCATCCGGCCACTAGTCCACACACACATGGGGAAAACCTCCGTGTGAACTATGTATTTACAGGGATACTCACAAAAGCATCTTGGATCAATACCAATTTTCCGTGATCCTACGTATGATGCAACTGACATGAAAGAATACAAGCAATAGACAAGTTTCAAGAGACAGAGGAAAGATATACCTTGGCTTTGCATTAAGAAAATTGTCACATCTGAAGCAGTTGGGAGGATCCCCAATAATTCTTTACACCGAACAGTCAAATGGACTTATAATGTGCAGTAAAGAATAAAGCATATCAGGAAATTTTGTTGTTATATTTTAAAACCTCATGGAAGAGTTTTCATATTTTGCATTTTGATAACATAGGTCCATCATGCTGGGAAACGATACATTTCACAAACCACTTTTGCACATTCCCCAATGTTCAGATATTTAGCAGTTTGATGTTAACCTTATATGTTGACTCGTTATTCTCAAATTTGTCCTTTTTCTCCTGTGAAATCTTTAGACGACCTCTCAAAATACTAACAAAATAAGAAACTGAGAAAAAAGTATTCAACTCCCATGTCAAATATCCATGCTCTGCATCCGGAGATAACAAGTAAAAGCGTTGCCCTCGAATGGACTTGAGATGAAAGCAAAATTCCATTTAAACATCTGTGGTTCTGATTATATGAGCTAAGCACCACTCATCACCCTAAATGATGTTTGGGAAATGATTATAAATGGTTAGCATAAAAAATAAGTCAAGCTCATGATACTCTAGATGTAGAAGGGGAATTTAAGTGGCTACTCTAAAATTCTCCTTTACAGATAATAAAATTCCCCTTAAAAGATGACTTAGCTTGTGTCACATCATTGTTAAGTCAAAGTGTTGTAGTAGACCTAAAGCCTTGACCACTCGTACTATGAAACATGTTTCTCCAAAGCACAATCTGACTACTTCAACTCATCCTCTCAAGAACACACTGAACTGAACGAGAAAGTTACTCTCACTCTGTGTTTCAGATGAGGAAACCATGTGGAAAAGAGGGGCACTGGAACTATCTAAACATTTCCATCCTCACTCCTGGGACTACGGCAACGAAATTAAGGTAGAAGAGTCCATCCTCAAGCCAGTTCAAAATGCAACGCAGAAAACTACTACAGAAATTCCCATAAAGGCACGTCAGGAAACTTACACACCTTGGACACAGGAAGAACCTCTGGTAGCATCTATTAAGATACCATGATCCTACCAAAAAGGAATCCAAGAAAAGGACAGTTTAAGTGATTTACTCATGGTCAGATGGCCAAGTGATTATCATGGGATGCCAGACGTGAACCCACACTTCCCAGTACTAGTTCTCCCACCAAAACCAAGTAAAAGATAGGATAGTGGTTTTCTCTTTTAGACCTACCATGAGCTACTGTCAGAACATACTGCATATTTAGAAATGTCAACCCAGAAATATGACTCTTGTTACCTATGCAGTGTATACTCAGAATTTTTGTCAGGGAACAAGGAAGTTGATCTCTATGCAGAGGGTGTAGGGTATGACTCACCTAGATTTTCATCCTGGTTCATAACTGACTGTGGGCAAATCATAGTCCCTTTGTCAGTCTCTCAACAACAACTTGACATCCTTGGACTTGATTTCTGTATCTTCTCCCAGGGTAGCAGTGTTGTTATTCTAACACATTCACATAAATGTAACCTATCTGACCTGAAGAAGTTAAAGTATGTTTTAATTTTTATTATTTTTTCTCACTTATAGCCACTTAACTGGCCCTAAACTACACTGTTTCTCTTTAGGTAATATTTTGATAGTTGTAAATACACAAGCATTAGACCAGATACTATCAAGATACCATCTGAAATACTCTTTTCAAAACTAGAGTCAGTGATTAGTTTCACAGAGGAAGCACACATGGTTTTGAGAGCCACTGGCTGATTAGAGAAAATGGAAAAAGAGAGAAACAGTGACCGAGCACTCAGGAGGGCAAAAGGCTGAATACACATTATGTCTTATCACAAAGCCTTGTCATGGGAAAGGTATAAGAATCACCTAAAAGGGGAAAAACTGTATTTCCAAGCCAATGCAAGATGTACCAGCTCTCTAAGGATGATCATCATTGTCTGTTGGCCAAACTTCCTGGTCCATGACAGATCTGGGAAAAAGCAAAGTGCCAACCACAGTCACCACACAGCCACCCGGTGCCCTGAACAGCGCCGGAGTAGCAGCTGCTGCTGGGGACGAGGTGGCAATGCTGCAGGGCAGGCCTCTCGCTCCAGAGATCTTGCACTTGGCCTGACTCAGGCTGAGAATGTGAAAGGGGAGAAGAGTTGGATACAAGCATCAAAATACGACTACAGAAGCCTATTAGTTTACCAAGAACTAGGTCACGGCTGTCACCACCACTAAAAAGACAAATATCAATAGTCTCTTTTGCTTTCTACTTTCCTTTTAAGGATAGTTTTCATAAACTTTTTCATAAATATTTATTAAATATTAAGAATACAAGGTCAGGGCCAATTTAGCTCAGTAGTTCCAACTCCTACCTGGCAAGCGTAAGGCCCCTGGTTTGATCCCCAGTAACTACACACCACAGTGCCAGATGTGGTGGCTCATGTGTGCAATCCCAGCACTCGGGAGGCAGAGGCAGGAGGACTGCTAATTTCTAGGGTTGCCTGGGCTACATAGTGAGCTCAGGGCCAGCCTGAGCTACAAAGCGAGACCCTGTCTCAAAAAAGAAAAAGAAAAGAAAAAGACTGGGGTATTTAGTTCAAGTGGTACCACTCCTACCTTGGAAGCACAAGGGCCAGAGGTCCATCCCCAGCTCCAAAGGAAAAAAAAAAAAAAAAGAAATAGAAAAAGAGGAAGAATACAAGCCCCAAAGGTTAGAAATAGAGAGGGAGGGAAGAAGGAAGGAGGGAAAGAGGAGAAGGAAAAGAGGAGAAGACGAAAGGGAAAGGGAACGAAGATAAAAGGAAGTTGAAATTGCATTCAGTGATGATCAGTGTAACAAATATTGATAACAAATATCATTGACTTTACCTAAGAGTAAAGTTTTGCTTCATGTTGCTTAGCTCAGCTTTCTCATCTTGCTTTATTAATTTGTTTTTGTCTGAAGTCAAAGGCTGGGTTCAGCTGTCTATTTACAGACCTCTGGTCAGGGGCCCAGCTTCACCTCTGTGGGCTTCATTGTCCTGAAGTGGAGTCACATTGGCCACAGCGGGTCTGCCAGCTGCGAAGGTGGGCAGAGGGTACAGCCTCACTATCAGTTAGCTAAACATTCTCAACTTCGAGTGAATGTCTTAGGTCTGTGACGTGGTAGAGAACATGAATGAAAAGCACTGAAACTTTACTCAGCATAGCATTTACTTTGTATCTTGATTTTCTTTTTCTTTCATTGATAATTTAGCTCAAGTGGTACCGCACCAACCTTGGAAGCACAAGGGCCTGAGTTTTTACCCAGGCAAAAGGTAAAAGGTAAAAGGTAAAAGGGACGGAAGGAAGGAAGGAAAAGGAGGGAGGGAAGGAAAAAGGTAGATTAGAAACAAGGCAAAGTGGAGAGGCAGGAAGGAAAACCAGTGATTCTCTGCCCTCCAGATGTCTGCCGCTGGGTGAGGGAGTACAGTGCATTCACAAATAACTTCAGTAGAGAGCAGAGTACATGTGGTTTAGTGTAGGAAACACTAGATGAGACAGAACAAATAGAAACCAGAGACAGAAAGGAGATCGAGCAGCTAAACAGATCGATCCATGTGAGCCGCACAGACGCGGTGACATCTGAGAAGACCTTGGAGGGATGAAAATGTTACAGATTTTTATCACACTTGTATAAAAACATCAGAGTTACACCACAATGAAGAAGCGCACCAGACAGACATGAGCGTCCCTTCAGTGAGAACAGAGTAAAACCGGAGTTAAGGGCCAGCCGTGACCAAGCCTACTGGTGGGCCAACCTGCACATAAAACAAGCGTGGTCCGGCCCAAGTTACAAATATCTAAAGGATAAACACTCATCCCCCGATGAAGAGGAGAGGAGGTATGAGTAGTTCTATCTTGAGATGTAGTGTTAATGCAGGGAAAACATATAGCATGAATCACTTACATTTGAGACAGTACACAGATATTATGATAAAGGATCCCTTTGATCAAATGGGAGTATGGGGCCGTATCAGAAGACTGTGGACCTCACCTTAATCAGATTCATGTGATTCCTCAAAATCCCAACAGATGTGCTCAAGGTTCACAAACATTTCTGCCTCAGAGCCCAGGATCACAAGGTAACAAACTACCAGACAAAACAGGTACTTCACTAGGCTGGAACAGGCATCTAAGGAAAGCCAGGAAGGATGTTATCCCAAGACTCGCTCATCTTATTTCAATTCACAGTTCCTTTCTCTACTCCACAATTCTGCTCATGGCTCAGGGTTCCCTGACAAACAGCTCCTTTCGAGAGACTATGTAGAACAAGGGATAATCAAAGGTCTACTCTTCGCTAAGCCACAGTTGAGTACGCAGTCTACAATAAAGAAACAAGACAGTGAGGTATGACAAAATGCTGAACTGGGCATTTCCACTTTCCTTCCCACTGCTGCCCTACACCTACATAACATTTGCTTTACAATATACTCCACATAAACTGGGTTCCAGAGGCTCTGTAACAACACAATGATTCCTACTCCACAGAGACGCCCAGAAGATCAGGCAAAGCAAGACTGGATTATCTGATCTCCATGCAGAGGCCTTCAGTAAATGTAAACTGGTGGTATGTTCTGTAAAAGGGAGGATTAAGGGATCTAGCCAGGAGAGTGTGGGAATGCCCTCCAGCTGTTAAATCAAAGCCCCTGGTCTCAAGGTAAGGTTAGTTTCTGTAGCCAAAGACAAGTCCAATGATATGGTAAGACACGTATGTAAGAGAAACTAGAGAACAATAGCATCTCAGATGACCATTCAAAGGTGCATGCTTAGGATCGCACCCCAGTTTTACCAAACATAAACCTGTGAGTTGAGGGCCTAGTAATCAGCATTTAATGTGCTTTTTTCTCCCTTCCATTATTTTCTTTGATGCTAAATTTGAAATCTGCTGACCCCAAATATGGTACCCCATTGCTTATCCAAGTGCTAACAATAAATGAAACAATTTAATTAAAATTCCACAACTCTAGGCTGGGAATTTAGCTCAAGAGGTACCGTGCCTACTTTGGAAGCATAAGCGCTGGAATCTGATCCCCGGTACCAGGAAAAAAAAAAAAAAGTTTGAAGTAAAATTCTATGAGTCTGAACACATTTTAGGAGAATTCTTCAGTAATGTGTTCTAACCCAATTTCCAGAGACAGAAAAAATAACTTTCTCACTTGACAGAAGTGTTCTTACCCACAGTGCCAGTAGAGCAAACACAAGGCCCTTCTTCTAATTGGTGGAAATGGCAAAGATGTTTACCACCTCGAAGATGCTATGAGTTTCCATTTATTGGTGTTTATAACATCTTCTGAGTGTTCTGATAAATCAACTACAAGTTGGCATTATTCATAGCACCCTGTTGAAGCTTAATACATATTCAATTAAAAAACAATGACAACAATGGAGCAATATTCACAAATTAGCATTAATTATACCAATGCATTATTCTCATCCTACTGCCATAATTTTATCTAGGCAAGTTGTTTATGTCTAGAGACTGTACAGCCTCCATTACTAATGAGGGGCAATGTTTGTTCATTATCATCAACATTTCCTCATTACATTTGCAGCAAAGTTCTGAATTTTCAGATGAACTTCCCAATTAAGAAGTAATACAGGAAGCAAAGTCAGACTCCTACAAAATATCCTGCAGCTCTTCCCACAGCACCCTCCTAAGGAGTTTTGGACTCTAGCTCTCCTTCTTGTCGGTCAAGGTCAACACCTTGTTCCAGGCCCTTGTTTGTATCAATGGACTCCTCAGCCTGACACCCAGCTCCGCTACCACTGCCCCCGCAGCTGAGGTACATCACACTCTAGGAAAACAATCCTTCTATATACTGATGCGATATAGCTTTAGATTGGAAAAATTCTCTACATGCAATCATATTTATTAAGAAGTAACTCACGTATGTGAATTTGAGTGGCCATAAAACACTCAGGGAAACCTACAAAAGCACTACAGTGAAATGTGTATCACTATCTAGTTCTGGGTTCAGCTTTCTCCAGGGTGCAACAATCTGGGATCTGGCATATCTAGACCCCGAATATGAGGAACATCAACATTCAATCTCTGCCTTCCCTCCCCACTGTCTCTCTGGGGCACCAGGGCAGATCAAGCTAAACTAAGTTCTGCTGACTCCAGCCTCCTGTTCTGCAAGAGGCTTTGACATGCATAACTGAGGTTGAGGAAACTGTGCCTGGTGGCTTTGAGGTTTCATCAAGAGAAAAGGGGGATACTTTATGTGATTTCACTGAGTAACTATTTTCACTACAAAAAAATTCCCATATTTATTTTTCCCCTTTTTGAAATGGCACTAAGAAAACACATGCCATGAACAGAGGCTATGATTTCCAAACAGTAGCAAGGATTAAAAATAGAAAAGCTTGATTTGTTCAAGATGTACATGTAATATGACTTCCTCTCCATGTCCCTTCCCCATCACCCTGAGTCAATGCACAGAGGTGGCACACGTTGAATCCTCCACGTGTTTTTGATAGAACAGTGTTAAAAGCATTAAAAGGGTGATGAATATGTAGACACTCTGTAGGCTATTTCCCCAAGAACTCCTATTACCAGGTCAAAGGATAAATTAATCAGTAATCCCCAAATATCAGGGAAATAAATAATGTATATTCTCACAATGGAATAAGGATCACGAGAAACACAGGAATATAAATTGTGATCCAACCTTCAAGCAGTTGCTAAAGGGGAAAGTAATAAGAAAGTCCTATGAAGAGCTTGAGAGTCCAGAAATCTCTTAATCATAGGTACAGTCAGCTCTTCTACTAACAGTCATCTTGAGCAATTCACTAAGAAATTTGGGTCCCAGTTTCCTCACACAAGAATGGCAGGCTGGGGCTGGAGATTTAGCTCAGTGGTTCCGGCGCCTGCCTCGCAAGTGCAAGGTCCTGAGTTCAATCCCGGTAACCACATACAATGTTGGGTGTGGTGACTCATGCCCACCAGCAATCAATACCACATACTACAGTGCCAGGCGTGGTGGCTCACGCCTGTAATCCCAGCACTTGGGAGGCAGAGACAGGAGGATTGCTGAGTTCGAGGCTTGCCTGGGCTACATAGTGAGCTGAGGGCCAGCCTGAACTACAAAGCGAGACCCTGTCTCAAACAAAACAAAAAACAAAACGAAACAAAAGAATGGCAGGCTGGATTAGAACCATTTAAATTCAAGGCTTCATATTTGTGGCATTAAATGATATCCAAAGGTCTCTTCCATGATATTTTGTGACTACAGTATTATAAAATTGAGTAAGTTCCCAATTTACGAATATCTGAGATGTGAAATTTCACAGAAAAGGACAAAGGTCAAATTACTAACATTCATCAACACCAACAAATCATGGAAGTAGCTCATATGTCTGCTGAACATTGTCACAGTTGTGCTGCTGTTTGTTTACTATACAGTATGACCATGCTCATTAGCACAGAGTTTAATCAGAGCCCAGGACAACAACGTTAGGAAGCAACAGGAAGAGCAGTGGTGAGATACCTATCTATCTATCTAGCTAGCTATCTAGCTATCTATCTACCTATATGTAGATAGATAAATATATATATATACATATATATACACACACATATATACATATATATACACACACACACGCACACACACACACACACACACACACACACACATATATACACACTTGGAAGGTGCCTTGTAGTTAATTGAGCTCTTAATAGGAGCAGTTATCCATCCCTCACCTCTCAGCTCCTTGGGAGGGTGCTAATTAAATATGCCTGGAGCCGCTGGCATAGAGCTTACAGGAACCAGAATAGGCAAGGAAAGACCTTGTCTTCCAAGTACCAAGGGGATCATGCTCTGATCACTGATTGCTACTTCTGACTACAGATATAATACGATTGTTGTTATTGTTATATCTCCCAATCACATGGAAGTGATTATCAGGGTACTAAAGGATCACTACAATTCCATGTCCCTGAATTTTTAAAGTTTTCCTGTTCAGGGAGACAGACGTTGATGACTAGGACGTTTAAAATCAACCATATATATGCAGGAAATCAGAAGTTTGCTACACATACCTTGAAGGCATAAAATCCAAAACTGCCAAAGTCTCCACCTAAGTTGCTTTTTGGCAGAGAAAGGCAACAGAGAGAAATTGGGGGGGCGGGGGGAGGGTGTCAAAGCCTAGAGCTGCCAAATCATTAGGTGCAAAAGTACACTTTTAATAACAATTAAAAAATCACAACATATACCCAAGTAAATAGTATAGCCTACTCAAAATAAAAAATGAAACAATGGAAGCTGTCCCTAGAAATGACTTGATGGTATGTGTACTTGAAAAGACTTTAAAATTACTTGTCAGTATGTTCAAAGAACCAGAGGAAAAAAAGGAGAATATATAATGTATAGTATATTATATAAATGGTGAATGAAATAAAATGGAAATACCAATAAAAAGAAAGACAGCATTAAAAGCTGAAGGGAAACTCTAGAATTAACCAGTATAATTATAATTAATGTGAAAAAAACTCACTAAGAGATTTCAGAGACAGGTTTGAGCAGAGAGAAGAAGGAATCAATGAATCTGAAAATAAGTCTATGCTAATTACTGTTTGAGGAACAGAAAGTAAAACAATTAAAGATAACTGACTTCCAGGACATTGGAACATATAAACTGAACCAAGATATTCACTGGGAGATTGGCAAAAAGATGGAAGGAGGAAACCAGAAATTTAGCTCAGTGCTTCCCGTGCCTGCCTAGCAAGTGCAAGGTCCCTGGTTCGTTCCCCACTAACCACATACAACAATACCAGCCATGGTGACTCACGCCCACCAGCATTCAGTACCATATACCACAATGCTGGGCACGGTGGCCCAGGCCTATAATCGCAACACTCGGGAGGCAGAGACAAAAGGATTGCGGAGTTCAAGTGAGCCCAAGGCCAGCCTGAATGACAAACCGAGAACTGGTCTCAAAAAAATAAAAAAAGATGGAAGGAGGTGGAGAGAATATTTTAAAATAACGGAAAAAGGTTTGCCAAATGTGATGGGCATAAACCTCCAAGAAGCTCAAAATATTCCAAGTAAACCAGGCTTGGTGGCTCACGCCTGTCATCCCAGAACTCAGAAGGTAGAGGCAGGAGGATTGTGGAGAGCTTGAGGCTAGCCTGGGCTACATAGTGAATTCAGGGCCAACCTGAACTACAAAGTAAGACCTTGTCTCAAAAAGACTAAAAATTTATTTATTTGTTAGTTTGTTTATTAAAAAATTATTCCAAGTAAAAATAACTCAAAGAGGCAAACACTGTGACACCTCACAATCCAACTGTCTAGAATCAAAGACAAAAAACAAACTGAATGCAACAACAGAGCAGACAAAACTCATCACATACAAGGAAGCTTTCATAAGACTATCTGCAGATTTCTCAGAGGACATTTTGGGAACAAGAATGCTGTGGGTTAACACATTCAAAATGCTAGAAAAAAAAGTAGAAACCAACAATCCGATACCTGGCCCAAAAAAAACGTTCTTCAAAGGTCAGAGAGAAATTATGATACTCCAAGGAAAATACAAGTTCAGGGTGCTTGTACATTAAACTTATAATGAAAGAAACAGTGGAAAGATCCCTGCAGATTGAAAGGAAGTTAAAAAGAGTAACTGAAAGCTCTGTAAAGAAATGTACATTTCAATAAAGAGAAATATGTGGATAATTATGACAGTATAACCTCCCATTTCCTTCATGATCTATGCAACTCATTCATTTTTAGAAATCAGTTATAAATCTTAAAGATATTATTATTGTAGCACATTTATTGATACTAAATGATAGTGTGTAAATCTTTGTAAAATCCTAATGTAAAAAAATTTGATCTTGCCAGGCATGGTGGCTCACTCCTGTAATCCCAGAACTCAAGAGGCAGAGGCAGGAGGATTGCTGACTTTGAGGTTTGCCTGGGCTACATAGTGAGCCCAGGGCCAGCCTGAACTACAAAGCAAGACCCTGTCTCAAAAAAAAAAATCGACCTTACAATTCTATTTGCATCCTTTTACCACCAAAATATGTTATTTTCAGATATATGAAAATTCAGGATATTATTTTTCACACAAACTTCTAATAAAATTACTTAATAAAGTACTGCAATTAAAAATAGAAAGGAATGAAGAAAAAAACCAGTTGATGAATACAAGAAAAAGCAGAATCAAATAAAATAAAAATAATACTAAGAACAGGAAATGTTACAGATTATTACTAATGTGGCTATACAGCGTTATAAGGTTAAAAATTTTACATAACACTAAATAAATTGTTTTATTCCAGATGAAATTAGGAGGATACTCCTTACAGTTCATGTGGTGTGCAATGGAAATACATATATACATCAGTTTCTCCTTGATAACCAAACATAATAAAAAATATTTAATGTACATTGTTTGATTTTCTATTATTTTATAAGTAGAAACATGCATTACTTTTTCTTATTGTTTTAAACTTACATTTAACTTTTCAAAATGTTATTAACATATCCTTGCAATGAAAAGTAATTATATTCACCTTAGTGAATTGGCATTTTTTTTATACATAGCAAGAACCTCATAAATATAACTCAACTTCAATGAAACCAAATGATTCCTTTTTTTTGAGACAGGGTTTAGCTTTGTATTTCAGGCTGGCCCTGAGCTCACTATGCAGCCCAGACAAGCCTCAAACTCAGCAATCCTCCTGCCTCTGCCTCCCGAGTGCTAGGATTACAGGCATGAGCTGCCATGCCTGGTACTGTGGTATGGGGTATTGATGGCTGGTGGGTATGAGTCACCATGCCCAGCATTATATGTGGTTACCAGGGATTGAACTCAGGACCTTGCGCTTGTGAGGCAGGTGCTGGAACCACTGAGCTAAATCTCCAGCCCAAAACCAAAAGATTCTTGATGGGAGAGGCAAAATGGGCTAAAAACTTCTTAGGACTCAGAAAGTATAAAAAGCAAACTAACCTCGAGACCCCGTCTCAAAAAAAAAAAAAAAAGCAAACTAACCTCACTTGGTTACTAAACATACAGCAGAATTCACAACCAATCTCTTCAAGACTTTTTTGTTCAGTGATTGACTAATCTTTCACTGAAGAGAACATGAATGTGTGCTTTGTTACTGTACAGAAGTTGGATTAGATATCATTTATTTACACACATATCCTACTGTCAACTGCAGGTAAAGCTTTACCTATTTGAGAAAGACAGGCTGGGAATGTAGCTCAATGGTAGAGTTCCTACGTAGCATGTGTAAGCGCCTTGTTTTGATAAGAAGGAAAAAGGAGAGGAAAGAAGGGGGAGTA
Organism: Thryonomys swinderianus; assembly: GCA_004025085.1. Lineage (NCBI taxonomy): Eukaryota > Metazoa > Chordata > Mammalia > Rodentia > Thryonomyidae > Thryonomys > Thryonomys swinderianus. The sequence goes on from PVIC010008823.1 coordinate 40,523, forward strand.
ATATGGCATTCTATCAAAAAAGTTGAAAATCCTAAATGAAACACTGTACTACTCCTTATCAACTGTAGACCTGCTGCTGTTAAACACACTTCTAAAAGAAAGACAATAAAATCTTTCTCTGTTCTCATCTATAATTAGAGGATTATTCAGAGCAAAAAGCAAATAGAAAATCTTTGACTTTTTCTCCTATGAAGTCACGGTGACCAGAGCCAGCAAGGAAGCCCATCTATCCTTGCTAAACAGACACTGACCTACATATGTGAACCATAAAAACAAGGGGTTATCACAAAGCAAGCTGCTGGTGCTGCTCCTCTGGGTTTCTGTTGTTGCTGGGACCACAATCTACAAATCAACTAGGGCTTGCTGACCCAAAATGAATAAGCCTTAGAGCCACAAAAAATAAGCATCTTGGCAAGCCCGGCATTGCGGTATGTGGTACTGGTGGTACTGGTGGTAGCTGGTGGGTGTGAGTCACCAGGTCTGGTATTATTGTATGTGGTTATGGGGGATCGAACCAGGGACCTTGCACTTACTAGGCAGGCACAGGAACCACTGAGCTAAATCTCAGGCCCAGAAATAAGCATCTTAATCTCCCCTTTGGAATGCTTTGATGGGTCAGGGTACCTTGTACTCTCACCCTAAAGAAAGGATCTGTGCTTCAGAGGAGATGAGAGCTTGTGCTACTGTGCTGCTTTTGTGCTGTGAGTGCTGCCTACTGCCCTCCGCTCCTAACTTCAGCTGCCTCGTCCCTGTTTCTTCGTTCTCCTGCTCTAATACTAACAAGCCACAGAAGGAGCAATCTCTAAAAGAAGGTTTGTGCAGATCATCAGAAGCTCGTCCAGCTGCCTGTTTGCACAGGTTCTAGCATACAAGTGCCCGTGGCTATTCACCCAAGTCTGCTGCAGTTAGAAATGTGGAATGCAAGTAGAAAAATAAATATGAGATACACATACTTAAAACTACTTTCAGAAGAATGGGAATGAATTTGCTGAAAAGCTTTTAGAAGCTGATTTTATCTTTCTCTTTTTCCTTCTCTCCCACTTTATTTTTCTCTTTCCTTCTCTCCCACTTACGTTCAGCGTAGTTTATGTTACATTGTTCTTCCTCAGGATAATCATTTCATCTCTATATACACAACACCTATCCCCTTCCCGGTCTGACCCTTTTTATGATTGTGAATTGCTGGTCAAGAGGCTAACAAAGAAAATCAGTGTGAGGAAATAATAAAAGGACAAATTTTTCTTCATATAGAAAGAAGAGTATTTTAACATTTGGGATGAGGAATGGTGGACAGAAATAGTCTGATTTGGCCGGAGGGTTAGCTCAGTGGTTCCGGCGCCTGCCTCGCAAGCGCAAGGTCCTGAGTTCGATCCCCGGAAACCACATACAATGCTGGGCGTGGAGACTCACGCCCACCAGCAATCAACACTGCATACCACAATGCCGGGCGTGGTGGCTCACGCCTGTAATCCCAGCACTCGGGAGGCAGAGACAGGAGGATTGCTGAGTTCGCGGCGGCTTGCCTGGGCACCATAGTGAGCTCAGGGCCAGCCTGAACTACAAAGCGAGACCCTGTCTCCAAAAAAAAAAAGCAAAAAAGAAATAGTCTGATTTGTGAGGTAGAGGGACTGGAGTTACACTCCAGCAAACATGGTCATTTTGCTTAGAAGAATAAAAAAGTAGAGCTGAAAACCAAAATTACGCAACCACTGGACATCAAGAAACGAAAATGAGCCACAGGACCAGGCCACAACAAAAGGTGGAGTTAGCCGTTGCTGACCACAGGTCAAGAAAAGCATCCCAAAAAACTGTCCTGAAGAGGAAACTAAACATCCACCGGGCTCCTGATCTGGAAGCCAACGTGTTGCAAGCAAGTCCCTGAAGGATCACGGAGTCAAGGGAGCAACTCAGCATTCTCAGTGTGGGCTTCCTGCTGTGTGACAGACACTGTTTTATATAAAAAATGCCCACTGGCATCCAACTACAGATCTGGGATTATCATCTTACAATTTTATTTTAAATTTTTTTAAGTACATTTTCGTAATACATGCAGTTTACAGTCATCTTGGGAGTACACGTACATAATACAATTTGATGCTCTTTTTAAATCCCGTCTTTACACCTCCTCCTCTAAATCCCCTTGTTCTTCTTGATATTATTAATCTCATCATTATGACATACAATGTTTCTATTTGGTGGAGGTTATTTACTTCCTGTACATGGTATATTTGTATTGTACTGAACCCCTCCCCCATTTTCCTCTTGCCCTAGATCTCCGAGACCCTTTGCTACTTAAGAAAGATCCATATCTGTGCCCTTTTCTTTCCATCCTTTATTATGCTCTTTGTGTGACCTTTACCTTACTCAAATGAGAGATATTATATGGTATTTAAGTTTGTGCATCTGATTTATTTCATTTATTGTATTTTCCAGGTGCACCCATTTTCCTACAAATATCTTCAACTTGTCCACCTTTATTACTATGTAGTATTCATTATGTACACATAATTTCTTTTTTTTTTTTTTTTTTTTTTGAGACAGGGTTTCGCTTTGAGGTTCAGGCTGGCCCTGAGCTCACTATGGAGCCCAGGCAAGCCGCCGCGAACTCAGCAATCCTCCTGCCTCTGTCTCCAGAGGGCTGGGATGACAGGCGTGAGCCACCACGCCCAGCACTGAGGTATGTGGTATTGATTGCTGGTGGGTGTGAGTCACCACGCCCAGCATTCTATGTGGTTACCAGGATCGAACTCAATACCTTGCACTTGCGAGGCAGGCGCCTGAACCGCTGAGCTAAATCTCCGGCCCTATACACAAAATTTCTTAATCCATTTGTGATAGGTATACAGGCTTCTTCAAAGATTTAAGTGTAAATCAAGCTCCTATGAATATCTTTCTACTCATCCTAATGAGAAGTACCAAAAAAGCAAACAAACCCCCAAATAGTTTCAAAATAAAGAGTGACACCTTATGCTTTCTTTCCTCTAAACTTTTATTCTTTCTAGTTAATGGCAGGAAAGAAAACGATCAATTTTGCCATGTGAAAATTAAAGACTTTCCCAGCCATTAAAGTTCAAGTTCATTAAAATTGTTTCCAAGATGTTACTTGCATATACACAACTGTATGTAATTCACTCCCCATCACCAACAAGAGTCCTAGATTGTGCTTCTCAGCAAGCATTATGATTGAACAAAATTATCATGGCACTCCTCAACTTAGAAACTATGAGCAAATATTATATAAGACATATCTCCAAAACTTGATTCTGAATATCATATCTAATCCATCTTAACCTTTCAGCATTGTAATCACCTATGACTCATCCATAAACACTTTGTCAAGCTGAAAAAAAATTGTATGATTCAAACAATAGACAGTGACTTATACGTATGGTCTCAAACTCCCATGCAAAACTCAAGTTCTACCAGGCACTCTTCCCACTTTACTACTTTCAGCAATCTTTTTTTTTTTTTTTTTTTTTTTTAGACAGGGTCTCACTTTGTAGTTCAGGCTGGCTCTGAGCTCACTATGGAGCCCAGGCAAGCCTTGAACTCAGCAATCCTCCTGCCTCTGCCTCTTGAGTGCTGGGATGACAGGCATGAGCCACCACGCCCGGCACTGTGGTATGTGGTATTGATGGCTGGTGGGCGTGAGTCTCCACGCCCAGCATTGTATGTGGTTACCGGGGATCTAACTCAGGATCTTGCGCTTGCGTGGCAGGCCCCGGAACCACTGAGCTAACCCTCCGGCCCTATTTTCAGCAATCTTATGTACCTAAGGCTGGCTGAAAATAAAAGGAGATTATCTACCTTGTCAAATTGGGACAAAGCTAGCTAATATTCCCACGGTCTGAGATTCAGTTTAACTAGGCTTCTAAGGCCAAATTTATTTGTTTTGCTTTAAATTTTTATTTTACTGGTACGCTTTAATTAATGGTGAATTCCCATACAAGAAAACCAGAGCATGTTCCAAATAAACCATCTAATATTGAACCTCAGGCTTCTACAAATAGCAGAGCAAGTCAAGCCCAAAACATGTACCAGGGAGGAAACTGTAAAGATCAGCAGAGAAATTAATGCAATGGAGACCCAGAGAACAATATAAAGAGTCAAAACTTGAAGAGCTGGTTCTTTGAAAGATTTTGAAAATAAAATTGAGAAACTTTTAGCCAAAATTATCAAAAAAGGAAAAAAAAAAAAAGGAAAGAAAATACTCAACTCTATCCAATTTGGAATGAAAGGGTAAAATCACAACAGATCTTCCAGAAATCCAGAAGATCATCAATACCTACTTCAAGAACCTGTATTTGAATAAGATGGAAAGCACAGAAGAAATGGACAGATTCCTAGATACACATGAATCATCAAAACTGAATCATGAGTTGAGGTTCTAAGCCTCTGTCCTTACAATGCATATCCACTTATGGAAATCATTCCATTTACAGTGCACAAATGAAGATCAAATGAACAAAGGGACTGCTTAGAGTCACTCCAAACCCCACAGGCTCTGAGGTCCAACTGAGCCTGACAGAAGAGCAAACAACAACCCTCACTGGTCTTGGACTTCCAAGAGTGCTCCTTTCCCTCAGAAATGAGAATTCTCAAAACAAGAATTCTTGATATTTATTTGGCTTTTGCAAAGAAAAAGAAGTTTGTATTATGTATTAAAATTTCAGAGGGTCCAACAAAACCCTAGCAGCACCTGGTTCCTCTCAGTGAAAGGGTACATCCCCAGAGGCTTACAGCCTCTTAAGAACTAAGGCAAAAATCAAGAACATGGGCCAGAGATTTAGCTCAGTGGTTCCGGCACCTGCCTCACAAGCACAAGGTCCTGAGTTCGATCCCCGGTAACCACATACAATGCTGGGCGTGGAGACTCACGCCCACCAGCAATCAACAGCACATACCACAATGCCGGATGTGGTGCCTCACGCCTGTCATCCCAGCACTCGGGAGGCAGAGACAGGAGGATTGCTGAGTTCAAGGCTTGCCTGGGCTCCATAGTGAGCTCAGGGCCAGCCTGAACTACAAAGCGAGACCCTGTCTCAAAAAAAAAAAAATCAAGAACATGAGCCATCGGGTGCAGTGGAGAGAGGTCAAGGCCATGTTCAGAAGGGGCTGCGTTGGAAACTGCAGAATCCACTCTGCTTTGGGTCTCAGTTTCTCTGTTTCCAAGAAAATATAATGAATTCACTCAACAAGTACTTAGAAAGACTATATCTAGATGCCTGGCGCCAGGGTTTGACTCAGTGATCTCTAAGGTCCCTTTCAGTCCTGAATATCTTACAATTCTCATAGTCACACTTAGTAGACATTCTTTTGGCTCTGATCTGAAAATCTGGCTGGAAACATAAACAGACTTCGACATAAAAACACACATCTACCCGCTATAATTCTGACTTGGCAACATGAGGTTTCACCAGAGCTGAGCGGAAAATGTGCAAAATATTTTCCAGTGATCATATTACATTCGGCTGCGTTATACTTCATATCTAAAGGTGGTGTCATGGTGGGCAGAACAGAGAAGAGTCACTATGACACCCAAGTCACCATTATGCCAGGGAAGGACATGTCCATTTTTTTTTTAAACTTGCCAACAATCTTCCATATGAAGAGTTTCAAAAATAACACACTCTTCCTACCAGATTTGTCCTTTTCCATTTGGCAAATCTTGCTTTATTTTTTATCTCCCTCCCTTCTGTTTTACAGAGAACAGAAGCCAGCATGGCAACAGGCTTTTTGTTTATTTCCTTCCTCTTCAAAAACAAAGCCACAGCTTGAGTGCATCTCTCAGAACGAAGTCCACAGAGAAAGACACTTTTTGTAACTTTGTGAAAGCCTCGTGAGTAAGACAAGGATGGCCGCTTTCACCAAGTCTGCTCAACCCAGTACGGGCAATCCCAGCCAGAGCTAGGACTCAGAAGAAAGAAGTAAAAGGCATGCGAGCGGGAAAGGGGAAAGTCAAACTGTCCCTGTCTGCAAACAATACGACGATATAGAAAATCCTAAAGATGCCTCAAACCCCTATTAGAATTAATAAATAAATTGAGTACAGTGGCAGGATACAAGAGCAAAAAAAAAAATTCAGAAGTGTTTCCATGTGACAAAAGCAAACTATTGGAAAATGAAATCCCATTTATAATAGTTACAGAAATAAAATAAAACATTTATAAATACATTTTAACAAAGGAGGTAAAAAAGCTTTATAATGAAAAAAAAACGACATGACATCGATGAAGAAAATTAACGAAGACACAGCAAATGAAAAAGTAACCCAGAAGGTGGGGATTTAGCTCAGTGCTGCCACACCTGCCTCACAAGGGGAGAGTCTTGAGTTCGATTCCTGGTAGAGGAAAAAAAAAAGGATCCTGTGTTCAAGAAATGGATGGATGGATAGATTTTGTGTGTGTGTGTGTGTTGTTTAGTTTTGAGCAGGCTTACTATTCTTGCTATTTTTAGTTTCACATAATAATATTTATCTTTACATGAAAATCTCTGTACATATAATGTCAGGTTTTGTGTATATTTGGGCAGTACTGGGTTTCAAACTCACGGCACTCCACCTGTGAGACAGGCAGCAGGACCACTCAGTTAAATCCCCAGCTCCACACAGCGTCAGTTTAATATCTTCCAACAAACTCCATTTTTATTTCACCTAATTATCAACATCAGATGAATTTACCTTTTTTATTTGTTTTTAATCTGTAAAGATACTGAGACCAAGTATCTACTCAAAATCGCCCAACAAGAATAGCTGTCCAGGGCCGGAGGGTTAGCTCAGTGGTTCCGGCGCCTGCCTCGCAAGCGCAAGGTCCTGAGTTCGATCCCCAGTAACCACATATATAATGCTGGGCGTGGAGACACGCCCACCAACAATCAATACCGCATACCACAATGCCGGAC
>PVIC010008824.1:0-47230 GCA_004025085.1 Thryonomys swinderianus
AAAAAAAAAAAAAGAAAAAAGAAATGGAAAAGGACTGAAGATGTAGTGTCATGATAGAGCATCCCTGGGCTCATTCCCTTAGTCACATAAAACAAACCAAAAAACCTAAGTCTTTGTAAGAGGAAGTGAATTGTCATTTGAATCCCCTGTAATTAAAATATTAACATATCTCTCTTTTCACAAGCATTCCAAAAATAATATATGAAGTACCTAGATTAACAAAGGCGTAATCATTAAAAGTGCCTGAGACTGTTTTTGTTTGATAAATGGGACATTACATATGGTTATGAGTTTTGCAGAGAATAGTTTTTCCTGTGATTCATAATTAGAAATACCTTTCACACGTGAAAAGCATTTTTATTACAATTTTTTATTTAGATCAAGTATATGTTCCACAGTTTTTCCTGTTTTTTTTTTTTTTTTTTTTTTTTGAGACAGGGTCTTGCTTTGTAGTTCAGGCTAGCCCTGAGCTCACTGTGTAGCCCAGGCAAGCCTCGAACTCACAGCAATCTTCCTGCCTCTGCCTCTCAAGTGCTGGGATTACAGGCCTGGTTAGTTTTTCCTTTTTAATAAAGGGTATGACAGACTGATCCACAACACAATGTTTTGGAAATGTTAATGTTGCTTTTCAATTTTTTTCTCCAAAGATGATGCTGTATCCATATTTGATATACTTCCCATTGCTTTGTTAATGTTTTTATTAATAAATACAGAAAACTAATTCTGTGAAATAAATCATCTACAACTTGATGACACTGTTGTAACCATGTGATTAATGATTTATAATAATTTACACAAATGCAGGTAAACCACAATTTCTATCTTTTTAATTGTAACTCTGTAAAGGCTAATGGTTTATTTTTAATAATGTTTCCCTGATGTTATTAATTTATCTTTGGTGTTTAGTAAAGCTTTGACAATTTGTGTATTTTTTGCTTACTGTCAGATACTGATGGATTTTCCCAAAATTGAATCTGAACATCCACAAAAACTTGCAATAGATGCAGAAAATAGAAGTAACATGAAGAATATTGGACCTAACACTTGGTGTGATAGAGGCCTACAGTGTTCTGGAAAAGATACCATTCTTTTTAAACTGGAAACTGCAGAAGAAATTGACAGAAAACATCAACAGGACAGTGATCCCTCTGTGCGGATGTTGAAAGATTTTCTTGAAGATGAAATTGACATGGATCAGTACTTTCTACCACAGAAATCATTGCTGCGATATGCTCTTTTATTAGACATTGTTAAGCCCACCTGTAGAAGGTCCATGTGCTTTACCAAAGGGTAGGTTTTCAAGAGACTCCATTTGTGTTCTGTCCACAATAACTAGGTCTTTTTTTTTTTTTTTTTTTTGAGACAGGGTCTCGCTTTGTAGTTCAGGCTGGCTCTGAACTCACTCTTGCAGCCCAGGCAGGTCTTGAACTCAGCAATCCTCAAACCTCAAACTCAGCAATCCCCCTGCCTGGGATTCTGAGTGCTGGGATTACAGGAATGAGCCACCATGCCCAGCCACAAAACTAGTTTTTGTAGCTACCATTTTTTTTAGTTTTTAAAACAAGGAACTTTGTATAAAATGTTTCTGCTGGAATGATTTTTTTTTTTCTTGCTCATAATTGCTGGCTTCATGTTCTGTTAAAACATAAGTGAAGTTTCCTTCTGGCAAGACATTATGTGCGGCACCACAAGAGTGTTCAGACAAGGCCATTTGTTTGGTGACCTTCATAAATATGCAGAGTTGACACATGGTTTCTGTAGCTCCCAAATTGCTGGGGTTTTATTACTTTTTTTTCTGTGACCCATCAAGACTCAGAGTGTTCACTCCCACAGCAGGTATGTAAGAAGAAATTAAATTTTAGTTTAAAAATACAAATGAATCACTAAGGTAAATTTTAAATTTAGACTTTTTTCAACTTGTAATAAGTACTATATTACCATGATTCATAATTTGAAAGGTACCAAGATTGTAAGACTCTTTTCTTTTTCTCTCTTGTGGTCAGCTAGTATGTCTTCCCAGTTGTAATGCATGATACTAATTTACTTTATTATCTTCCACAGGTGGTATTGTGAGGGGATAAGTATGCACATATATTTCATCCCTATTAAGTAAGTGGTGGCCTTCTATACATAGCCACCCTTTATTTCATTGCACAATATAGACTGGATATTACTATTCATCAGTACATAAAGTCTTTTTTATTTTATGGTATAGGTATCTCATAACTTGTTTTATTGGTTACCAATTGATCAACATTTAGAGTGCCTTTTGGGTTCTTTTTAAAATGTTTAATACATTTTCCTAATTTTTTTTTTTTTTTTTTTTGAGACAGGGTCTTGCTTTGTAGTTCAGGCTGGCCCTGAGCTCATTATGTGACCCAGGCAAGCCTGGAACTCAGCAATCCTCCTGTCTCTGCCTCCCAAGTGCTAGGATTACAGGCTTGAGGCACCAAGCCTGACATTTGTGGTATGTGTTACTGATTGCCAGCGGGTGTGAGCCACCATGCCTGGTATTGGTTTATGTGGTTGCTGGGCATCGAACCAGGGACCTTGTGCTTGCTAGGCAGGTGCTGGAACCACTAAGCTAAATCTCTGGCTCAGAAGTACTATACTTTTTATACACTTTTTATGTGATGGTCCAATTCTTGTTGAAAATCGTAGTAAGCATATAGTGAATTAAATAGGCAGAGCCCGGCCCAGTGGGAGGGATCATGGCTGTGTGGTTCTAGGCAGAAGGGCTTTGGGGCCCTGAGGGGTGTGCCTGATGGGTTGAATAGTATTAAAAATAGAATCAGTCTGTTTTCACTAGTATAACCATGTGTTTTCTACTGCAGGGAGGCCAGCACTGGATAACTCTGAATATAAGGTGTGGTCTCTAGTGATGGGCAGCACAGAAATGACAACACTGGATGACTGTAATAGCCCAGTGGTGTTTATACAACCCAAAAACGATGTCATGTTAACTTCTGATTTGAAGTCGAATTACCTTGTGTTTTTTCCATAGTGATTTTTCAATCACAAGTGTATTTATGGAATATCGTTCAGTGTATTTCAGAAGGATGAAGCTATCAAGATTATCATACCTTGGGCCGGAGATTTAGCTCAGTGGTTCCAGCACCTGCCTTGCTAGCACAAAGCCCTGAGTTCGATCCCGGTAACCACATACAATGCTGGGCATGGTGACTCACGCCTACCTGCCATCAATACCACATACCACAGTGCCAGGTGTGGTGGCTCACTCCTGTAATCCCAGCACTCGGGAGGCAAAGACAAAAGGATTGCTGAGTTTGAGGCTTGCCTGGGCTACATAGTGAGCTCAGGGCCAGCCTGTACTACAAAAGACCCTGTCTCAAAAAAAAAAATGATTATCATTCCAGAAATATGTATGAAGTTTAGTCTTAATATCTCCTTTAGGTACTGCCTAATACTCGTGTCAATTTTTCAGTTATGGAAGTTACATAGAAGGGACAGGATCTGTGTTACAGACTGCAGAAGATGTGCAGGTACCGTGTATGTTTTAACACTGAAGTGTTCAAAAACATAAATAATATTACATTTACTTCTCAATCTGAAAATGTATTACATGTTCAACAGACAATGAGCTTTATTCATTTTTGTATATATAGTTTTTTACTGTAGTAGAAAAATTCTTTTTCTTGTCATGTGTGAACTTAAACATAGAGAATGTTTCATTTTTATTTTCCATTTTCTTTTTTTTTTTGGTACTGGGGATCAAACTCGGGATTTCATGCTTACAAGGCGTGTGCTTTAGCCACTGAACTAAATCCGTGCATCCTGTATTTTCCTTTTTCTTATATTCTTTTTTTTTTTGAGACAGGGTCTTGCTTTGTAGTTCAGGCTGGCCCTGAGCTCACTATGGTGCCCAGGCAAGCCGCCACGAACTCAGCAAATCCCCTGTCTCTGCCTCCCGAGTGCTGGGATTACAGGCATGAGCCACCATGCCAGGCATTGTGGTATGTGGTGTTGATTGTTGGTGGGTGTGAGTCTCCACGCCCAGCATTATATGTGGTTACCGGGGATCGAACTCAGGACCTTGCGCTTGCGAGGCAGGCGCCGGAACCACTGAGCTAACCCTCCGGCCCTATTCTGGTTTTCCTTTATTTAACAAATTATAAATTGAAATTTAGCTTTCAGTAGTTAATATTCTGAAATTTTGCACAAACATCTTAGTATTGTGTCTTCCTTTGTAGCATGTACCATAAAACTTATTTTAAAGAAGAAACTCTGTGTTAGCAATGCATTTTTTTCTTTCATTATAAACTCTGCATGCTGTCCTAGGTGAAAACAAGCCTGAGATACAGCAAATTTATTTATTTTTGAATAATAGTAAAAGCACATTCTGTTATTTTGACTCAAACTCTTAGCTACTCATAAAATTTACTTATGGTGAAAATTTTGTCATAGGTCAGTGAAAGCCTGGGCTTGATATACTGTTTAATATCCAAGATTTTATCATTCTGACAAAGTATCTTAATTGAATGAAATTATATAAACAACACATTTTAGTGATATTCTTAGCATTGTAAAGTTGAGTTGCTTTGTTCGTTACCCTAATTTGCTTCATATTTTTTAGTATATTTATGTTGTATTGCCATTCATTGGTTATATTCTAATTATTTCATTTTAAGGAGTTGAAAATGATAAATACACTGAAAAATACCCTAATCTTTTTTAGCTGTTAGCCTTTTCTTTTTCAATGTTTATGATGTAACTACTGAGCCAAGTATATAGTTGGTTATATGTGATACAGTTTTTGGTAGGAAAACATGTTGCCCGTATGCCTTGGTGCCATGTGTCACAGAAGACTTTGTGTCCATTACTCTTAAGCAGCCTCACGGCTGGAAAACCTAACAAATCTGGTTGCACAGTACTATCTCAAAATCTTATATGTTTTCTTATAGATTGAAATGATCTACAAATCCCTTACCAGTTTATCAAAAGAAGAACAGATAGCAAAGTTGTCAATGCTTAAACTTCGATATTTCACTCCCAAAGAAATTGCAAATCTCCTTGGATTTCCTCCAGAATTCGGTATGTTGGACCCATGCTGGCTTTATCTTCATGTGTTAAGCTCTCAGAATGCCCTTTAACCTCACATGTGTATTAAATGAGTAAATCTTCGCCTAGAAAGGTGGATTCAAGAAACTCCTTGCTGTCCTGAGTGCCATTTTTGGCATTTTCCTGCCTCCTTTGCATTTTCCCTAATACTTCAGTCCATTCCTTTCTGACTCTGACCTTAACTCTAGTAGTGGTCAGAGTAGCTTCCGTGGGCAGTAGGGGCAGATATGCGGCTCCTCCCCTGAACAGTTGTCTGTCTGCAGCCTCCCCCTTCAGCCCATCCTCTTGCTCCTGGAGGGCTGCTCTTAGTAACCCACACTAGATCCTGTGGAAGAGTGCTTTTTATTGACTTTTTCAATGCCGGAATCTACAAGGCAGTTCAGTTGAGGAAGTGAACCATGAAAGTGGGGTTGTTTGTATTTACTTTCCTCTGCAAAAATGCATTTTATCAGTTGTGTGCCTTTATCCTTCCCTACAAGAGTTTACTAAGGTGGAGAAGTCTAGGAAAGTAGGGAGATTCTGGAGCGCAGATTAGGCAATCTCTGCAGAGGATTTCAGGAACAGAAGGAGAGATAGAGTTAGTGCTGTGCATGGTAAGAAAGCCATTGCTGGTAAGCCCGGTGTGTGTGTATTTGTGTGTATATGTGTGTGTGTGTGTCTCTGGGTGTGTGTACGTGTGCACATGCACTGCTTGCACCTGGCTAATGACCTTACTAGTAAGCTTCCAGGCCCACTGGTGAGGGAAGAGTGCTCTTTAAAAATTCTGACTGGAAATTTGAACGTAGAGAAGCAAAACTTCATTGAATCCATGCTGTTGTAGTATTAATACAACAATAAAAAATGAATGGAATAGGTCATGTTTCAGATTGGGAGAAAATTTCTTAGTAGTGATTCTCTAAGCATAGTCATAGCAACCACATTTATTTTCCATGTCCTCATCTCATTCTGTCTTGAGCACCTTGGGGAGTATTATTTAAGAAATGTATTTCCCTGCGTTAGTTTACACAAAATGAAGAGCTGAGATTTGGACTCAAGAATTCTAATTTGCAGTTTGGATTGCTCTTTACTATTTTTTCTTTTCTCTCATGAACAGTCAAACTCACTGTGCGTACACACTAGTAAAGAAGAAATTAATAAAAATGAGTTTGTAAATTTTATCACAGTGGCATTTTTATTCCCGGTATAAAAATAGTAGTCACTTGGTAATACTGAAATGTGGTCAAGGTACAGGGAGAGGTCTGACTGCGTTTGAATCCCAGTACCACCTTAACCTTTGCTTGCTCTACTTTACTTGCACTGGATAGCACTTACTTTGGAGGGTTAGTCAGACAAGTAAGTTAGTATATTTTAAAAGCTTAAACAATATCTGAGACAATATAAATTTATGTTAGCTTTTATTTTTAAATGACAGACACTGAGTTGAGGTTTATTGCCTTTACTTCATAAGTTTTTTTCACTGCTTTTAAATTTTTAGGTTGGTAAAATGGAACTTTTAAAGTTCTCTGAATATATATGTATTATACATTTTAAAAAGACCCTTTTAAACTGCTTAGTATGATAACTTTATGATGCGTTTGGGTAGACAGCGCACCACTGAGCAGCCCTGTGGCATAACTGTCCTTCACAAGTGTTCCCAACACAATTGATTTTGGGTCAGAAATAGGATCATGTGAGCTGTTTGTCCAGTGGCAAGAATGGATTTACATTGAACTTCCTTTTTTTTTTTTTTTTTGGTTCTGATTGTGACTGGAGGCAGTGTGTGCACGAAGTAGCCAATTTGGGAAGACAGGGTTACCAGCCTATACTTACTGTTTGAAAACTATTATCCTGAGCTTGTTAATTTCTATTTCTTTGCTTTTGAGGATTATTATTGTTATTTTAACATACCTGAATTTCTTAAAGTCACCCTTTAACTTAAATAATTGTGTATTTTCTGTTAATTAGTGTAGACTTTAATGTCGATATATAAAGCACACACAGATATACATGCGTAATTCTTACAAATCTGGCTTGTTCAGAAATCTTTCCTTTCTTTAAGGATAACACTGTTGGAAAAGTTGTCTCTGAAATATTCTCACTTTGTTTTACCCGTGCTCATCTGTAGTCTGTGAAGTATGTATTCATTTTAGAGAGGGGGCAAGTCTACTTAGCATGTCTTGGTTCTTTTTATTCCCCTGCTCCTCTCCCCACCTCCCTGCCTATCTTTAGATTCCTTTTTCCCATCTCTATTACTGTTGTTATGCTTGTTTGCAACACGTTATGGTCACATTCATTGTGGATATATACTTATGTATAACACATTCTTAATCTTTTACCTCCTCCTTCTTTCCCCTCCCCTCACCCTTAGTCTCTTGCAAAAGATCTGTTTCCCTAATCCTTTCATCAGTCTTTTAGTTTATTCTTTACTTGTATCTTGTGTTGCTCATATGAGAGAAACTATACATTTAAGCTTGTGTGTCTGATTCATTTCAATTATTATTGTCTTCAAGGCATATCTACTTTCCTACAAACATCCCTTCTCTATAGCCAAGTAGTATTCCATTATGTACAGGTACCACATTTTCTTATCCTTTCTTCTGTTGATAGATACATAAACTGCTTCAATATTTAACTGTTATGAATTATGCTGCTATAAACTGGTATGCAGGTGTCAATGTAGTATAATGTCTTTAGTTCTTTTTTGAATATACCTTGAAGAGACTAACTGTGTCCAATAGAATTTCTGTTTTTGTGCTAGGGATTTAGGTCAGTGGTTTCAGCATCTGCCTCACAAATTCAAGGTCCCTGGTTTGTTTCTAGTAATCACATACCACGGTACTGGGAGTGGTGACTCAGGGCCACCACAAATCAGTACCACACATACACCACAGTACCAGGCATGGTGGTTCACGCCTGTAATCCCAGCACTCACGAGGAAGAGGGAGGAGGATTGTTGTGAGTTTGAGGCTTGTCTGGGCTACATAGTGAGCTCAAGGCCAGTCTTAACTACAAAGGGAGAGTCTTATCTCAAAAAAAAAATTTATTTTTAATTTTTTCTTCAGAATGAATGTAAAAAGGCTCTTTCTACATTGTTGGTAGGAATATCAGCTCAGTACAGCCATCAATATATCCCTGGGATATACTGAAAGTTTATAACTGAGATGAGTTACAAAGTTTGTTGAACTGAGATGAGTAATGAGCTAGGCTATGACATTAATTTATTAGCTTTACAATCCTATTTAATTGTAAATAATAGTTTTATTATGGTAATTACTATGATTTCATTATAGTTAATATAATGTCAAGTGTTGATGAAGCAATTTTGCTATAACTGACCTTATTTTCTGATTCTTTTTGTTTTTTTTTGAGACAGGGTTTCGCTTTGTAGTTCAGGCTGGCCCTGAGCTCACTATATAGCCCAGTCAAGCCTTGAATTTAGCAATCCTCCTGCCTCTGCCTCCTGTGTGCTGGGATTACAGGTGGGAGCCACCATGCCCGGCATTGTGGTATGTGGCACTGAGTGCTGGTAGGGTGAGTCACCACATCCGTACTTTTGTATGTGGTTACCGGGGATCAAACAGGGACCTTGTGCTTGCCAGTCAGGTGCAGAACCATTGAGCTAATTCTCTAGCCCTACCTTCTGATTCTTATGACTATGAAATTTTGCTAATCTTAATGGTCTTTAATTATTTCCTACAATTTATTGTGCAGTTTACTTTTCCATTAGTTAATTGCTATTCCACATTGTCCTGAGTGAAAATAGAAGTCAAATATGAGAAAATCAATTTGTGAAAAAACTATGAAAAACAAAGAGGGACCAGTATCCAGAATGAGTAAAGAGTTTTTACAAATTAACATTAAAAAGAAATATTAATCTAATTTAAAAATGTGCGAAGGATTTTAAAGTAACATTTCTCCAAAGATGATAGAAATAAGGTCAATAAGCACATAAAAAAGATATTCAAGGGCCGGAGGGTTAGCTCAGTGGTTCCAGCACCTGCCTTGCAAGCACGGGGACCTGAGTTCGATCCTCGGTTACCACATATAATGCTGGGCGTGGTGGCTCACGCCTGTAATCCCAGCACTT
Organism: Thryonomys swinderianus; assembly: GCA_004025085.1. Lineage (NCBI taxonomy): Eukaryota > Metazoa > Chordata > Mammalia > Rodentia > Thryonomyidae > Thryonomys > Thryonomys swinderianus. The sequence continues at coordinate 9,146 of PVIC010008824.1, forward strand.
GGGAGGCAGAGATGGGAGGATTGCTGAGTTCGCGGCAGCTTGTCTGGGCACCATGGTGAACTCAGGGCCAGCCTGAACTACAAAGCGAGACCCTGTCTCCAAAAAAGCAAAAAAAAAAAAAAAAAAAAAAAGATATTCAATAATATTAGTTTTTTTGAAATGTAAATAAGCCACAATGAAGTGTTTCACAACTGTTAGCTAAACTATTTGCTAAAATACAAATATATTAGTAGTGTCAACAAAGAAGAATGTGGGGTTTTCATCAAGCATTAGAAATGTAAACGTTTGACAGCTGCTTTGGAAAACTTTGACAAAACTTTGTCTGATGGTTCTACACAAAACTTATGCATGAATATTCACAACATCATAATTCATAGTAGACAAAAACTACTAGGCTGGGGATTTAGCTCAGTGGTTCTGGCGAGCATCTGCCTTGCAAGCACAAGGTCCCAAGTTCGATCCCCAGTAACCATATACCACAATGCCAGGTGAGGTGGCTCATGTCTGTAATCCCAGCACTTGGGAGGCAGAGGCAGGAGGAATGCTGTGAGTTCGAGGCTTGCCTGGGGTACATAGTGAGCTTTGTAGTCTGAACTACAAAGCAAGACTCTGTCTGAAAAACAAAAAAAAAAGTAGAAACTACCAAAATATCTGTCCAGGATCAATGGGAAAATAAAATATGACATATACATATGATAAAATATTTAACTATAAAAAGGAATATGTGTTAAAACACACTACAATAGTGACAAACCTTGAAAATGTATCAAGTGAAAGAAACCAGATGTAAAAGGCAGTAATAAAATGTTCAGAATAGTCAAATCCATGGATCAGTGGTTTGGAGATATCTTAGTTATTTTATCTCATCACTGGGACAAAATGCCCAGCACCCAGAGATAAAGGGGGAAGGTTTATCTAGCTTACAGGTTTTAGAGGTTTCAGTCCATAATCAGCGGGCTCCAAGACAGGATGGTTGGGGAGGAGAAACAGTTCATGGTGGGCTGGTCATGGCAAAGCAAGCAGGGGCCGAGCTCAGCTCTTTCTGTCCTTTACATCTTATCCAGGCTACTTGCTTTGAGTAGTCTGGATACCTTTAATGCTAGTGTCCTTGTTCCCAGTCCTGCACCACAAAGCCATCCCATTATCACACACTCTAGATCCAGCTACCTCTGAAAAGACTACATGAGGCTTTTCAGGGAATTGTAACACAAGCCATAACAGGGTGCAAAAGAGAGAAATGGAAAGAAGCTATTAACAGGCATTGGATTTCTCTTTTGAAGATACCCAAGTGTTAGAAGTTTGGGGATGCTTAAAACACTTCGTCTGGTTTAAAAACTGTTGAACACTTTCAAAGGATGAAGTTTATGAGAACAAAATTTTGTCTCTAAAAATAAAAAATAAGGCTGGGCGTGGTGGCTCACACCTGTAATCCCAGCACTCAGGAGGCAGAGGCAGGAGGATTGCTGAGTTCGAGGCTTGCCTGGCTACATAGTGAGCTCAGGGCCAGCCTGAACTACAAAAGCAAGACCCTGTCTCAAAAAAAAAAAAAAAAAGGAACTACTACTTTTTCTACAGTGCATTAATATGTGGATTTCTAGGAGTTCTTTGAGTACATGTGTCCTTGGACCATAATATTATGCTATGTAATATGAATATGTTGCATTGTGCATGCAATATAATATAATATGGTATATTTTGGTTCCAAATTCCCATTCATTAATAAAACTGATTGGCAATCTTAGAGATAAAGTTATATGTTACTTAACAATACATTTTGAGAAATGTGGTCTCATACAATTTCATCATTTTATAAACATCATAACCAGGTGATACTCACGTTACCACTTTCACACATGTGGTCTGTTGTTAATGCAAGTGTCATCAGATAGTGCATGACTGTGCTTATAAAATGACTTTGTGCCTTTCCTTTTATCTGTGGAAATCACTATTAAAGAGGATTATATTATAAATTGTTGCTTTCTTTTCTAGGATTTCCTAAGAAGATAACCCTGAAGCAGTGTTACCGTCTACTTGGAAATAGTCTCAATGTACATATAGTAGCCAAATTAATCCAACTTCTATGTGAATAATTTTGAAATAGCTCTAAAAGATGGTTGTGGTATTCCTTCATGTCTAGATAGTAATTCTGAAATTCTGTTTTGAATTAACTGTTATGAAAGCCAGCTAAACTATTTTAATCTCTAATAGAAATTCATATTTTAACAAAATTTTTAATTTTTTAATTAAATTTATAGTTCTGTATTTTTATAAAGCAAAAGTTACTATTTTTGTCTAATAATATATTTTCATATGAAATTTAAATATGTGTGGAATATTATCTTTATATATAATGTGGTATAAACAAATTTGGGGACATTCAAATATTAATGTCTAAGTGAGTAATTTTTGAAGTATCATGTAACATAATGAACATTCAGAATATGTAGTGTATTTCTGTATGTTAATTTCAGAAGCTATCTCATGAATCTTAGAATTTCTTGTTATATAATTACTCTTAAAATGCTCATTTTTATTCTAGCCTGTTTTAAATACTCTTTTACTTAGTCCTTTAAGTGTAAGTTAATTGGAAGAAGTGCATGTAACATTTTAAATCATTTATCATCATTTAATATACAGCAGTCTAAAGAATATATCAGAAAAATACTCCTGAATTCTTTGTTTTCTTTCCATCAGGAGGCCTCAGAAAATCTAGGTGTGCACTTATCTATCTTCTCTTCAGTCTTCATTTGAAGGTCCACCAGATTATCTTTTCTTCATCTGTACTTACCTTTCTATTATCAGAACTTGTTTTTACTTTCTTTCTCCAATTTTAAATTGCATTTCAACTGCATTCTAAGGAATGTAGTGCATCACTCAGATTTTAGGGAGGAAATTGTTTTCTGAATCCATTCTATATGGTGCTGATTCTTACCCTCCAATTTTTTACTATAGTAACATACTCTGAGAACTTTTGTAATGTTTAACTTTCTTCATTTCTCCTTGGCAAAAGACTTTTTTTCTTTTTGGTTTTCTGAAATAGGGTCTCACTATGTAGTTCAGGTTGGCCTTGTGCTTATTACGTTGAACTTGCAGTGATCCTCCTGCAGCCCTCTTTGGAGTGGTGGGATCACACACATCACCATCACGCCTGGCATGAGAAGACATTCTGGAGTCAAGGCTTTCGATCAGACTGAGTCTTGTGTCATCAATCCTGCAGTTTTGATTTCAGGAAAAAGAGGAAGTGACAAGACACAAGACCAGAAATTATAGTACAGTATTTTAATTCATATTTTGTACTTAAAAAATAATCATTCCTGGGCCAGAGATTTAGCTCAGTGGCTCTGGCACCTGCCTAGCAAGTTCAAGGTCCCTAGTTTGATCCCCATATACCACAATGGCAGTCGCGGTGACTCACGCCCACCAACAATCAATACCACACACCACAGTGCCAGGCATGGTGGCTTACGCCTGTAATCCCAGCACTCAGGAGGCAGAGGCAGGAGGATTGCTGAGTTTGAGGCTTGCCTGGGCTACATAGTAAGCTCAGGGCCAACCTGATCTACAAAGTCAGACCCTGTCTCAAAAAAACAAAAAACAAAACAAAACAAAAATCCCAGTCATTCCTGTGTGAGAAACTGGAATCCTGCATGTTGCTGGTGGAAACAAAATGGTATAGCTACTGTATAAACAGTCTGAAGTTTCTCCAGAAGTAAGTGTAGAATTATGTGATCCTGCAGTTCTATCTCTGGACATGTACCCAAAAGAACTGAAAGCAGTGAATGGGACAGATATGTGTACATGAGTGTAGCAGCATCATTCAAAGTGGCCAAAAGGTAGAAGCAACCCAGTGTCCATCCCTTCAATAGGTAAAAGGATAAATAAAGTGTCCATGGCCAGGCTTCGTGGCTCAAGCCTGTAATCCCAGCACTCGGGGGGCAGAGGCAGGAGAATTGCTGAGTTTGAGGCTTGACTGAGCTACATAGTGAGCTCAGGGCTAGGCTGAACTACAAAGCAAGACCGTGTCTCAAAAAAATAAAAATAAAATAAAATAAAAAAGTGTCCATGTATATAAAAGAACAGTATTTGACATTAAAGAGGGCTGAGATTATATCACAGGCCATGACCTGGGTGAGCATTGGTACATTATGCTAACTGAATAAAAGAACAGACAAATGTATGCATAATTCTACTTATATGAGATACCTAGGAGACTCAGGTCCACAGAGACCCTGGGACTATGTTTGCTAAGGCCTGGGGGGAGGATAAGTCTGGAGTTCCTGTTAATGGACCAAGAGTTTCTATTTTAGGTGACAGATGGTGTGGAGATCAATGGTTGCATAGCATGTACTTAATGCAACTGATCTGTACACCTTAGAGAGTTGAAAGGGAAAAATTTATGTGTATTTTGCTTTAATTTGAGTGAGTCATGTTGCCCTGTAATTTTTTTCAGAACTCACAGGTAAACATGGATACAGAGGAGCTGTAAGCCAGCACAACACATCAATAATCACTGCATTTTATGTCTGTGTTCAAAGATAAACCTTAGGACAAGCCTCATAAATTTTGTTATACAACCTGAAAGCCTTCAGTAACTTCTGCATAGGTACTCTTCATTGCTGCAAGTTTATCAATAAGATGATTTATAGTTTAACTATAATTAGCTGATAATATGCTATAAATAGTGTCTGATACCCTGTTGAGCAATATTATATAAAAGAAGTATTCAGTTATAGTGTACCAACTGTAAAAACTTGAAAGCTCTGTGAAGACATTTGCTTTTAAGCTGAAAATCTAGCTTTGTGTAAATTTACAATTATTAGTGTATTTCTTCACAGAAAGAAGCTGATTCATTGTTGTCCCTAACTCACAGTTGAAAATATACAGAAGCAAGCATAATGCTTACCTTAACAGAAATATATTTACCAGTGTCATTTAATTATCAGGTGTATGTATAAAGGCATAATTTGGAAAATGTCATTTTTTTGAATGCTATATGCTAATGGTAACGAATGTACGTAAAATTTGCACTGGAAATTCTGTTTTCCAAGATTTACACTTATCTGTTATTCAACATGTTGGAAAATATAGCCACTGCTTTTCAAGAGAACTATATGTAATGAAATGTTTGCCACTCTTAACAGTAAATTGATTTATTCTTCTTTTGGTATCACCCTTGGTCTTTTAAAGAGGCTGTTAGAAAATCCTAATGTAGTTATTCCCTTGTCTCATAAGTTTAGTGTATTTTAAGGACCTCAAATCAATGAATGAAGGTTATTGAATGAAGTAATACAAATAGAATGAGTTGTACTGAGAAGTGGTTTTAAAGGGAATAGAAAGTCATCATAGGATCAGAGCCTGACTGTCTTTAGTAGCAGGCTGTAAAGCCCCCTGGCAGAGGGACCTTTGGGCAAGCTAAAGTTCTGGTATTCAGTGAGCCGCCCATGTCAGGCAATACCCTGTGCATTGCAAATGAGGAGGTACCTCTGAGTATCAGCCAACTTGCTCCTCCTCCACAAGGAGCTAGAGCCTTTAAAAGAGACAGGACCTGGGCCCGGGATTTAGCTCAGTGGTTTCAGCATCTGCCTGGCAAGCTCAAGGTCTTGAGTTCCATCTCTGGTACCACATACTGCAGTGCTGGTCATGGTGGCTCACACCTGTCATCCTAGCACTTGGGAGGCAGATGCAGGACAATTGCTAAATTCGAGGCATGTCTGGACTACATAGTGAGTTCAGGACCAGTCTGAACTACAAAGTGAGACCCTGTCTCAAAAAAAACCCCAAAAAACAAACAAACAAAAAAACAACCCCAAAACAAAAACAAAAATAGAGACAGAACCTGTAGTTGAAATTATAAACAATAAGGAGCCACCTGGCAATTTTTTTTTTTGTAATTTGAGGGTAAATTGTTCCTTGAATGACCCAACCTTTTCAAGAAGTGAACTCACTTGGAGAAGTGTTCAAATGCCAGACAGGCTGCTTCACTGTGTCCTCTTGGGTGTGAAGACAGGTGATGTTAGAAGCAAGCGCCCCAAGTCAGCTTATAGGCAAGGAAGAGAATCACCAGTCTGCCTTAAGGCATAACCTCCATCCGCATTTAAATCAACAGCAATTAAGTTGGAGGTTTCTGAAAGTGGTTTAATTCTAGCTGCAGCACTACAGGATAGAGCAGTGACTGCATTTTACCCTATGCCGAGTGCTGACTACGGTATGTGTTCTGCAGGCCAGTTCTTAGATTTCTGTCCAAATTAAAGCCATTCTGGTTGCTCATTTGTTGTGGTAACTTTATAATTTAGAATCTTGAGGTTCTCACATTAGTCAAGATAACAAAATAAGGACCTAAGGTTCAGCCCATAGTGACAAAGTGGTTGAGTGTTCTTGGGTTGCTTGTAGTGTTGAACAGAAGCTTGGTTAGGGCTGGAGATGTAGTTGAGTGGCAGGGTATGCTTTGCCTGCCCTTGGCCTTGGGTTTAAAACCCAGGACTGACTGTAACTGGCTTTTCAGCTTACTGTTTTTCTGCTATACTGTTCCGCTAGCTTTGGTCTTTGAAACTGAATGAGGGACATACCGTCCTGCAGTTTTCTGAAACACTGTAATTCAATCCAGATAATACAATTTTTGATATGTAACCTTTGGACTTCTCTGTTCTACTTCATTTTCTCAGTCTTTGCTGTCCAAGCATACTGCATATAACTCTTACTGATTTCTTGACCACGTACCTTTTCTTGTCCTCTTTTTTTCTTCCTTGGTCACACCCACCAAGATACCTTGTAGCATCTGTAGTTCATTGGAGAGTAACCCATTGTATATTGTATTAAAGCTAGAATATTGCATGTGTTCCTCAACTTCAGCCTATTTGCACCATTTTCCTTCTTGTCATGCCTTCTCTTTGATATTAAAATTTTAAAGTTTCAATTTAAAGAGAAAACTTTTTCCTAGCTTCTCTGTTTCCCTCTTAAAACCTTTATGAATACTTATACTTTCTTCAAAATCTTATACAACTTTGACCTAAACTAGATCACCAATTGTATCTTAGTTTCTGAGTTTATTTCTTTTTAAAAAAATATTTGTTCAAAAATAAAAGCATGTGCAAACAATTGATCTGGCTTCTAATTTCTCATGCTCTCAAATTTATTTTATGTTTACCATAAGTTTTGAATTAGTTTCAACCACACCTAAGTATATCACATTTCTAAATTTATCATGTTTGATTTCTCAAAGTTCTAAAATTGTGTTTGTTCTATAAATCTATGAGTTTTTGCATAGAATTCTATTCCTGATAAGCTTAGAATGTTCTCAATGCTTTGCTTGTACGTAGCACAGTTTTGTTGTTTACTTCAAGTGTTTGCTCTGTGTTTTGTCTGCATTTTTGTCTGTTCTTCTCAAGGCAGATTGAAATTATAAGTACAGCTGGTTGTTTAGTCAAGGTGGCTCTATAATCAGATGAGGTCAGCTTGAGAAGGGAGCAAGGAAAGGTAGGGTGTGTGTGAGCTGAACTCGACTGTTGCTGAAGATTCAGTCCTGCTGTCTGTCCTACACTGCTTCAGCTCTTTTCCTCAAGGATTGTCACCTGTCATCCAGCCTTACTTTTTGGTTGATACCTGATCTTCCTGCTGGGACATTTTCAACTTGGATAGCTTAGTGCAATGTCAATTTAGCATGTTCAAAAATTAAATACCCTCTGTTCTAAAATCAGTTCCACTGTTGACTTCAAGATTTTCTCTCCCAAAGCCAAACCCCATAATCCAAGATCTTCCCTTCTTTCCCATTCTGTTTCATTAGCAGCTTCTCTTAATAAGGCTTCTGTTAATGAATCTGAGCCTTGTGAATTTAAACTAGTGTGAATACCAGTTTTATCAAAAATAATAGTTCATTTAGATGCCCAAGTATAGTCAAACTCCACACATGAAAAAAAAAATGAGTGAAAACATTTGTTGGAATGTGATATTCCTCATGTAGTAGATGTAAGTTGAGTTTGATATTTGTGAGGCAATCTTGCAAATGAATGAACAGTCAGCTGGAGAGTTGCTGTGATTCGCGTTGGCTTTAAGTGAAAAATAGATTGCTTTAGAGAATGCAGACGTCCACATAGCAAAGATTTTTCAACACCTTTTCCCTACTACATTTTCAGTGACTAAAATAGTAGCAGGCACATTGTGTAGTTCAGTGTTTATTGGATGTATGAATATTGTGATTGTAATGGAACTGGCATTGGTATTATGTAGAGTACATCATGGTGACTTACATCACTCTCCTGAGAACTGTGATTTTTCTTGCTGCCACTTCCACAGTCAGAGGAATAACTAAACTTACCCATGTCTGGAACAAAGGATTTAAAAAATCTTGTAGTGTAGGCTTGAGCTCTTCTCTTTCTGGTCAGTTGTACAGGTAGAAAACAATTTAAAAATACTATATTCTGGAGCTGGAGATTTAGCTCAGTGGTTCTGGTACCTGCCTCATAAGTGCAAGGTCCTGAGTTCGATCTGGTAACCACATACAATGCTAAGCATGGTGACTCATGCCCACCAGCAATCAATACCACATACCATAATGCTGGGTGTGGTGGCTCACACCTGTAATCCCAGCACTCGAGAGGCAGAGACAGGAGGATTGCTGAGTTTGAGGCTTGCCTAGGCTACATAGTGAGCTCAGGGCCAGCCTGAACTACAAGTGAGACCCTGTCTCAAAAAACAAAAAAACAAAAATAAAAACTATATTCTGACTTCTTTGACAAGAAAGCATAGATTTATTTCTCCTTACTCCTCCCTAAGTGCACTTATAAACACTGTGAGAAGTATAATTATACAATAATGCAAGAGGTATTGGAAAAATTGCAAGATGGGAATAGAAACACAAAGTGACTAGGGACCCTGAGGCTGAAGGAACAACTCAGTTGTGATGCATCTTTTGATTCCTCTGTTCACAGGAGTATGACTCAGGCTTGATGTGTCTTAAAACACAAGACTAGCTATGATGTAGTGTAACTCATTCCTAACCTAGACGAAGCTTAGTCTCATTGATAACACCTAGAGAGACTGGCTCCACCAGCAAGGCAGTCTGTCAGAAGACCCACCAACAAAAATTCAGGGGAAGCCCTTATCTGCCACTTCTGAGATTCCCTCCGAACTGCTGGTGGGTGGGAGCTGGGGAACTGGCAAAAACAGCTGACCCAGCAAGTCTGTTCACCAGTGTGTGCCAAAGTCCTTTCTCTTTGAGGGACCAAGTGGCCTAGTCCAGGGAAAATTTTTCCCCTCAGAGTAACACCATGCAGGGCCACCAAGTCCCCATCAGCACCAGACAATCCACAGTGATGAAAATAGCGGAGTAAAGCTCCAGTTCACAAATGTAATTCTGCAACTCTTTCCCATTTCCATGAGAGAAATCAGTGGCAACATGGAATTAGGCATATGCGAAGTAAAAAGGAGACAGTGATACCTAATTTTCTTTATGTAGTCCATATAATTTTGTTGTGGGAGATTAGTAATGAAAATAAATTGGAATAAAATAATGCATAGGCAGAGAGATTTTGCCATGAGTTTGAGGCCAACTTGCGCTATATAGTTGAAAGCCAACTGAATGACATAGTGAGACCTTGTCTAAAAAACAAAACAACAAAACTATAGTTCCATTACTTCTGTTGTTAAAAATATTCTCCTTCAAAACGCTAGTTAAGACTGTCCTTGAGTGTAAATACTGGAAACTAGTTTTAAAGTTGCTACTTCATTTATATTCCTATGGCATGTTAAACAGTCTACTCCCCAGATTTTTCCCCTCCAAAACAAGAGACCAATTCTGTACCCTGAGCATCTCTCTCTGCTGTTGAGAAATAATGGATACCCTAATAAACAATTGTCCGATTAACTACTGAATATGAGTACATTGAGTATTACAATAGAATTGTAGTTTCCCTCATGGTTTGGCAGATGGCTTAAATAATCCCGTTAGTGAACTAAAAACAAGACAAGCACATCTGATGTTACTGGAAAAGAATACAGTGCTGGCATTGTTCCTGTTCGGGAATTGTTTGTGTCTTCTAAACATAGTCTAGGAATTGTTGACAAAGACTTACTTAGCAGTACTTCCGTAACAAATACAGTCCATGCCTCTAGAAAGAAAACAAACAAAGGCCCAAAGGCTTTTTTAAAAAAATACCTTAGAATAATGATAACGATTGAAAGGTGAAGTCCTTTCTTCCTTCTTCCTGGCCTTGATAACAGCATCTTAAATCTTCCTGCAGATTCATGGGGCACTTCAGTTAACAAATCTCCTGGGATCAATGTCCCTCTGGAAGGCGTCAGCCTGGTTAGGTCATTCCTTCCATCCTAAATCATGTCAGCTGAGCAAAGCCTCCCTTCATGAGGAAAGGTACCTCTGTGTACTGCTTCTGTTTGTGTCTCCGTAATTGAAAGTACAAGAAGCAGAAGTTTGAAGGGTGCCAGAAACTTCAGTCTCATTTCTTTTCCTCCCAGTGATGACACCCTCACTTCTTTTACTCTCCTCCTTTCCTCATACATGAAGTACATTCATCAAAATGTCATTGCCTCCTTTCAAAGGAGTGGATGCAATATGAGTAGTGTGCAGTCTCATTTCTATCCTTCATACTGGGGAACTTGGATTATGGTATGAATCATGTCTAATGTTATTGCATTGCTTCATTTGGGGAATTTTAGGGGCCAGAAGGTAGAACACTGTTTTCCGTCTTTTTTTAGGTAGATTTGGAAAGAGATGTCAGGAGGACCTGTGGGCCTCACCAAAGACAACCTGCTTCACTGCTTCACACCTTCAGGAAATAAAGCTTGGATTGACCCAGTGGAAGTGTTGAAGTCCTATTTCGAGGAGGTATAGGAGGTAGAATGCTGTGCTGTTTCCCTTCCTGACTTCTGGAGACTTTGATTCTAGAAATCTGTTTCTTTTGTTGCATGCCCTGTCTTTAATGCATCCTTATTTCACAATGATCCAAGACCACATCATACATGTTTTATATTTTTTCATGAGCTAATAATATTTAGTAAATTGTGTGCGCACATGTGTATGTATGTATACAATTAGGACCCCTGTGTTCCAAATCTGATCACTTTCTCCTTGCATTCCTTCTGTATATATGGATTTGCTGATCATGTTGTTACTGTTTATGGGAGGATTATTCTACTTTTGATTTCTTTTAAAGTAGAAAAATCCTCCAAACTCTCAGTAATATGTAACAATGTAGTTTCTCAGGAAAACTCTTGCCAGAATTGAGGTATTCAAATGGCAGTGATCAACACATAATTCTTTTTCATTCTACTCAATGATAATTGTAATCATTGCAATAACAAGCATGGAGAACAAATGCATGCATTATGTTCCATGATTTGAAACCACACAACATTCAAGAAAATCAGTTCATTGCAGGAGCAGACGTGATAATTTCTGAGATGGTAACACACTTTCTGTAAACTGAGAAAATGAGTGGCTTTAAACATACATGGATTTCCTTCAGTTTTTTTTGTTTTGTTTTGTTTTTTGTTTTTTCGAGACAGGGTCTCACTTTGTAGTTCAGGCTGGCTCTGAGCTCACTATGTAGCCCAGGCAAGCCTCGAACTCAGCAATCCTCCTACCTCTGCCTCCCAAGTGCTGAGATGACAGGCATGAGCCACCACGCCCGACACTGTGATGGCTGGTGGGCGTGAGTCACCACGCCCAGCATTGTATGTGGTTACCGGGATCAAACTCAGGACCTTGCGCTTGGAACCACTGAGCTAAATCTCTGGCCCTTCCTTCGTATTTTATGTAACCCTTCAGGAAAAATGAATAGACAATTAGAGAGATATTGTGTTCCCTTGAACCAGTTAAGTGCCCTAAAGGTTAAAAGATATCATTGTATTCACAGGTGTTTCCATTAATGACTAAAAGCCAGATTAAGTATTCTATTTTAAATTGATAAGAAAATGAAAAGGGACTAAAGAAAGCACCAAAGCCAGAGTGAAGCTGTGAAATTCTACAAGAGCTACCAGAGCAGTAAGAGAATCTTGCCAACTCACCCATCCAGGATGACTCTACTTCTGCTCTCTCTTCTTCATTTTTGTGACTCGCACACTGATAAATTGACTGGCCCATCGGAAATACCAAATACAGATTACCACATTTAAAACCACATGACAGTCTTCCTATTATATCAATAGGTTTAATCAGCCTTCTTCAACCTGCTCCTTAAAGTCTGTTATCAGGGTTTTCATCTTTCCCCAACCACTCTTCCTTAAGATGACCCTGCTGGCCTAGTGGAACCTTGATCTTGTCCTCTGCTCCTCCTGGCCTTTGGACACCTTTCCATTCTGCCTTTTATCATCAAGCCTATCTTTATAATGCTGCTTCAGTACAGCTCTGGGTTTGACCCAGGTGACCTTATTATGAACCAGAGAAGGTTAGGAAGATGAACTTACCTCCCTGTTGAGGACTTCAAATATTAACAATAAATGTTTCAAGAGTATATACCAGTGAAATTAGGTGAAGCTAATAGGAATAAAATGTGAACCTAGCACTTAGAATATAAAAATAGTAGGTACAAGCAATATATTAGTGTGACTAATTTTTAAGAATGTGGAGAACAAGAAAATAAGGGGTTAAGTAAAATCTTTGCAACCAGTAATTAAATTAGAGGACACTTTCTTGATTCAGGAAGGAAGATTTGAGTTTTTATCCTGGAGAAAGTAAATGCCATAAGGAAAAATTATCCTCAGAAATTAACATCTGGGATTCTTCAGTGAAATTGTCACCTTGCTATTCAGTCACCCTGTGCTAAAACTTACTGATTATAAGCAATACTCAACCATTCAGAGCTTATCATCTGTTCCTTAGTGTCTTGTTCTTACATTTAAATGCAGGCATAATCAGTAAGTATTTGAGGAAAGCTTCCAACATGAAATAGACCTAAGAAGCAAAAGGCAAAAAATCTTCAAAAAGTAATGATTAATGAAAAATGTTACAACCTTGAAATAAGAACAAGAAAGAGGTTTTGAAATTGAAAAGGACAGGCAGCAAGAATTCTATATCATCATAACATTTAAAAAGATGACCAAGAAGAAGAAAATCATAAAAATCTGAAGACAAATCTAAGGGGAAAAAAGAGGAAAACAGATACAGTAGCAGGTACTACTCAACTCTCATCGTTAGTGAAGAAAGGTTGGTGGCTCCTGGATCATTTATTGAGCATATGTCTCCTGAATAGCCTTCTGGTTTCTCAAGTAAGAAACCTGATCATTATCTCCCTCTTCTGTGTTTCCAAGGAAATAGTGACTGTCCCAATCTTTAATGGATGATGCTTCCTAAATATGTCCTTACAGTCTCCTGCTGGATTGTCCACTCCCTTAACTAGATCATGTGTGTCTCCTAACAGTGGATCTGAGACTTGTCTCCCCAGGGCTACTTGTAAAATACAATCATGACCATGTTAACCTCTTTTCCAAAATTCTATGAAATTCTCTAAAATCTAAACTCATTAAATGATGTTCAAGATCTTCCTTGATCTAACTTTCTGCCCATTAAAAAAAAATTATCTTTCACATACACATATTACTATCACCCTCTCTTTTCCACTACAGGGTTGTGTATATTTGATTTCTCTGCCTGAAACTGTCAGTCCCTCTGCTGATAAAATACTCCTTTAAAACTCAGATGGATTCCTAGTGAAGCCTACGCTGCTCTGCCCATGCATAACTTTTTCTTGCATTGTTTTTCAGTAAAGTGTGTATTTGTGTTTCTGCTTTTGTACTCTGTCTTTATCAGTGTTTTAACTGCAGTGATCTCTTTCCCTCATGTGGAATTTCAGTTTCCTTGGATTTACTTTTATGTATATTTTTGATGACCACAAAAACTTTGATTTGTGAACTGTGATCAATATTAATGTAAAGATGGGGCATGGTGAGGTTGAAAGTTTAAGAAGAAGAAGTGAATGGCACAGAAGAGGTAGACGTTATATCAAAATACTGTGAAACAAAGGCATGAGAAAGAATGTAATTTTTATTCTTATAATTATTCTGGTATCTTGGGAAGGAGAAAATGGTTCTATAAGCAAGACTGAAATCAGGCGGAAGAAGAAAGTGAGGTCAGCAGACAGGATTGAGACAAGTAAGAGGTCATGAATTCCTGATAAGCAATACACAGACCATTCAGCTGGAGTCTCGAGCACAACCCTCATTCTGTATACCTGTGCAGTATCCACAAGAAAGCAACCACACACTTGTTTGGAGGTGTGAAAGAGTGAAGGCTGGTGAGAGGATATAAAGAGTACAACCGATACATTAGCAAACTTAAGGTTGTAGAAAATCCACTGATGTTATAACTTTAATGGTATCCCTTGGTAGTTTTATTTTATTTTATTTTATTATTTTATTTTATTTTATTTTATTTTATTTTATTTTAGAGACAGGGTCTCGCTTTGTAGTTCAGGCTGGCCCTGAGCTCACTATGTAGCCCAGGCAAGCCTTGAACTCAGCAATCCTTCTGCCTCTGCCTCTTGAGTGCTGGGGTTGTGCTCACTTCGGCAGCACATATACTAAAATTGAGTGCTGGGGTTACAGGTTGGATCCATCAAGCCCGGCATTTGTGGTATGTGATACTGATTGCCGGTGGGTGTGAGCCACCATGCCCAGTATTGTTATATGTGGTTACCGGGATTGAACCAGGGACCTTGTGCTTGCTAGGGAGGTGCTGGAACCACTGAGCTAAATCTCTGGCCCTATAGTCTTATTTTAATGAATGTAAAAATGTGCATCAGTGTCTCAGAGGAGGATCTTTATACTTGGTTCTCTGTTTCCCTTGCACAGAGCAAAGCCTCCCTCTCCCAGGGCTCAGATGTTAGCACTACATCAAAAGTCCTTTCACCCTATTTACTCAGCACCCGCCCCTCCAAAAAGAAACCACTTCCTTTGCATTTCCTGGTTTTGGAGACTCTTGGATTTAAATCTAATCTTGCTGTCTGCCTCTTCAATGTGGAATCATTTTTTTTGCTGCCTGGATCCACCTTTCTTTATCAGACATAAATTTACCTTTGATTCACATCTCTACCTAATAATTAGCTACCATTTTTCTTACTCAGCAGTCTTGAATGTATGATTGTACTCTGGAATCCTTTTTTATAAGAAAGGACATAAAATACTCCTATTCTCTTTGAAGCTGAAATTTTAAGGCCAATCATAAAGTCTTATTTAATTTGGGGGAGAACCATAATTATTCTTATTTTCATTAAAACCAAAATAACAGCTTATATTTAGTGATACTTGTTTCAGGCCACAGACTAGATGTGCTGATCATTTTATATACTTTAATTGCTGTTAATATCTTTCTGCAATGAAGAAATAAGTTTGCATGGTCACATACTTTTGGAGCTGGATTTTGAACTCAGATGAATAAACTTCAGAACCCAGACTGTTCTGTCCCTCCAGCCATATGGTCTTCCCCAGATATGAACCTTTGTAGAATAGCTGTCATCGTGTAGAATGGCTAAAACATGAAGGATGTACACCAACTTAATGGAATGCATTCTGGATTAAGGAGGAGAAAGGAGGTTTCCTAGTTAATGAAAGATGCAATTTTAGGCTGCTAGAATGTTTACCTTGGGGGAGAGGGAGAAAGAAATGTGTTCACCTTCTGAGCCTGAAGGTCATGTTTTATAATACTAATGTGCCTTTGCCAAACAGATCTGAGTTCAGAAAGGGAATGAAATCCCTGATAATGGTGTGGAAACAGCAATTGATTTTTGTATTGCTTATACAGTCATTATATACAGTCTGACTTTTCTATTGATTTAAGCTAAAATTGAGTAAGTGTGCAGGATGTCAAATTCCCTAACTGCCCACCAAAAGTCAGCCAGTCCTTGAGAGGATGTTTCCTTTTTCCTAACATAAGAGATCATTAGGAATTACATGCCTAGCTAAGAAGCACTGAAATTATTTTTACTTTCTTGAATAATAAACACATTAAAAAAAACACATTCATGAAACAAGAAAATCCTATAAAAGAGAAAGTTCTCATTAAGATCTTGTGGGAGATCTTTTATAATGCACTGGAAAGATTTGTTGAATGTAATGATCTACAGGGAAATTAATTATGAAAATAGTTGTGTTAAAGCTTAGAGCCCCTTGTTTTTTCTACTAGAAGATTTCAATCCATCATATTTTATATTCAAATGGAAAAATATTTAACATTGTCAAGAATTTCCTTTTCTCACACCTAGTTGTTAAGGTCTCAAACCTGGATTGTTGTGACAAATTTCACCTGTAATTATATAGAATCTGTTGAACATGTTTTCTTAGCATTTAATGCCAACTTTGACAGCTTACATACTCCTTATATGTGAACACGTGGATGTATAAGATAATTTTAATTAGTTTTATTGAATTATAATTTATGTCTCCTAAAGTGCATCTACTTTTAATTGTACAGTTTTGAGACATATAACTGGTCATGCAACTATCACCAAAGACAAGACAGAATATTTCCACCATTCTGAACATTCCCATGGTTCTTTGCTATTGTTCCTTCCCACTTGTGCCCTCAGACATCTCATGACCTGTTTCCTAACAAGACAGCTTTGGCTTTTCTACACTGTCATATGGAATCATCCAGTATGGAGTCAGTCAGTATACTTTTGTATCTCAGTTTAGTCTGTGAAAAATACTCTGAAGCAACTGAAGTGGTGTGTTATAGGTAGAGGGGAAAATATTGCAATATATTTATCTGAAAGAACTCTCATTTGAGACCATATAAACTCATATTAAATAAAAACATCAGTCTGATTTTTAAAGATGCACAAAAGGTTTGAATAGATAGTTCATAAAAAAAATGTCAATTTTACACAAAAGATCCCCATTGTGTGTGTGTGTATGTGTGTGTATGTGTGTGTGGTAAATAGTATTGAGGGTTCAATCTGGGGTCTTCACACTACAGCCCTAACCCATTTTTTACATTTCAAGACAGCGTCTTGTTAAGTTGCCTAGGCTGAGCTGTAACTTTTGATCCTTCTACCTCAGCCTCCCAGAATGGTAAGACCAGCATTTTAAAGCACTATAGAAATGTAAATTAAAAATTACAATGAGATAGCACTGTACACCCAATAGAATGGGTAAAAATAAAAACACTTATCATATCAAGTGATGGAGAAGATGTGGAGTAGCTTGAACTTTTTTTGCTTATGAATACATAAGCAAAGGGTGGAATGGATGGAAATACTAAAAAATACTACACAGTAGTAGAAAGGAATCAATTAATGATAAACAGTATAGGATGGAGGATTCATAAAAGCATTATGTTGAGTGAAAGAGCTGGATAGTAAAAGCTCTACGGGGCAAAATTGGAAGGCTTAAAATATCAAATAAAAGCAGTGAATATCATGAGTATACTAAAGAGCCTGCATGACTATAGAAACATTATCTAATATAATAGTGTTTACCAAGACATTTTTCTTAGAGTGGAGCTTGTATAGAGTTATTTTTCCAATTCAGGTTTTTTTTTCTTAGCAAGGTGTGTGTGCTCGTGGAAAGCTGGAATGCATCAACTGATTTTGCAATCAAGGTGAAGAACATTTCATTTCTAACTGTTTTCTGTAGTCCCAGGCAGAATCATGGAGGAGATGAATGGTACATGCCTTCAAACCAGAACATTCAGCTGGAAGGGTGCCCAGTGCAGAAACTAGTGTATTCCATTGGCAGCCTACAGGGATGGAAAAAGTAAAGACCCCAGAGCCAAAATAAGGGGCTTCACAGTTGCTGCTTTGGAGTTACCAGTATTTTTCATCTTACCCTCTAAATGTTGCTGCCTCAGAGAAGCTGATCTGGCCACTCACTACAAGAATGTCCTTCCTTACAGCTCAGGTACCTCACGGCAGAGCAACCTCTTATATTCCCCTCAATATTGACCATTACTTGATCCTACCCTGTCTGTTGATTTCTTAAACATTTTTCCCTGGAATTCAAGTTTCTTTTTTGTAACTGATTGATGTGACCCAATACATAGCACAGCCTGGAACAAATCAGGTGTTCTAAAAATGTGAACTCAGTGGAACCAAATACAACTAAATTTGAGCAAATCAGATAGTAAACATAAAAAAAGAGTATAAATTAATCTTTAAAAGTAAAGTCCTCATCTTTTGTGAAGGTGGAGTGATATAATCCATGTAATCCACCCAGTACCCAGCACAGAATAAGATCTCAAAGTTGCCACTCTTATCGAAGAAGGAAATAAACCATCTTACTGTGGCAAAACCATAGCACAGATGTGGCTCTCCCTTTGTTCCATCACTCCCTGAACTTTCTGTTTTCTTGTCTAAAACATTGTTTTCTTTCACTCAAATTTCTTGAGACTCTCCTCTCACATTTTTCTAGTTACTTACCAGAAATAGAGTGAATTTGAATCAAATCTTTAGCTCTATTATCTTCTTCTTTGTTAATATTTTAGGTTTTGGAAGTTTTAAGAAAATGTTAGTCCTGCCTCCTTCCCTAAGTTGAATGCTGTAGTGTGACTGCATAACACAATGAAAGAATGGAAACAGACTGACATTCTAAAACAATGTATTCAAACTAAAATAACTTTGATTGTATTTTTTCTGTTCATTGAACAAATACAACACAACTCCTCATCACCTGTCCTCAATATCGTCTCCAAATAGTGACTTGAAGGTGTTTTTTCTTTGATTTGTGTTGTACTGCAGTAATCAAATAGTTGAGGAAGTGTTATATTCCCCATAATATTAAACTGTATATTTGTATTTAAGAAGGTAAGTTTGCATATCTAATATCTAAAATTTTAGATGGCATTTCAAACTTTTTTACAGGCTTTCTAAAAGTTTGAAACTAATGGATCTAGATGAATATTTGTTTGCTTAAGATAGTTTTTATAGCAAGCAATTCCCATTCCAGTTTTCCTAAATATGTGTTTTAAAAATGAGAAAAAACATGTGTAACATAAAATTTACCCTTTTAGTTATTTTGTTTGCAGTTCACCAACAATAAGTATGTCATATAGTGCAACCATCACTACAGCCCATCATCAGATACCTCTCATCTTTCCAAAGTGAAACTCTGCTCATAAACGAGTATGTCTCCCTTCTCCCCCACTCCCGCCCCAGCAATCACCACTCCACTTTCTATCTCTGTGAATTTGACTATTAACACCTCACTTACTTGTCATTTTATACATTATTTTTCTGTTGTAAATGATTTATTTCACTTGGACAGTATCGTCAAGGTTTCTACCACATTATAGCACATGTTAAAAGTATCCCTCCCTTTTTAGTGCTAAATATATTCCTCTCTCTGTGTGTGTGTGTGTGTGTGTGTGTGTGTGTGTGTGCATGTGTATGATATGTGTGGATAGATAGATATAGATATGCGGGTTACTTCCAACTTTTGACTATTGTAAATATTGCTGCTCTGAACATTGCTATACAGATATCTCTTTGAGTCCCTGCTTTCAGTTCTTTTAGGTATAAACCCCATGGTGAAATTGCTGGATCATAAGTTAATTCTATGTTTAGTTTTGTGAGGAACTTTCATATTGTTATCCATGGCAACTGTTCCATTCCAACTACCAGTGCACAAGGGTTTCAGTTTCTCTACATTCTTGTCAACATGTAGTATTTTCTGTTTTTTGTGCAGCAACCATCTTAAGGTATATGAAGTGGTATCTTGTGGTGGTTTTCAATTTCCTAAAAATTATTGATGTTGATAATTCCATATCATCTGTATATCTCTTTGGGAGAAGTTATCTATTCCAAACTTTTGCTTATTAAAAAAAAGTCTGATTCTTTGAGTTTTTTATTTTTTAATTGTGAGGGTTCTTTTATATTCTGGATATTAAGCCAATCACAAAAATGATTTGAGACTATTTTCTTTAGTTAGGCAAGTTAACTTTTAACATTATGGATACAGTTCTTTGAGGCAGTTTTTAATTTAATTTAATCATCCACCTTTACTTTTCTTTTTTCTTTTGCTTCCTGTGCTTTTGCTATCAGCCCCAGGAAATGACTGACAAATCCAAGATCAGGGGAGTGTCTATTTTTTTTTCCTCCAGACAGTTTTATGTGTTGAACTGTTAGATTTAGGTCTTTGAATCATTCAGCAGTAATTTTTGTATGTGGTACAAGGTAAGGGTCCAACTTTTTTTGCATATAGCCATTAAGTTTTCCTAGCAGCATTTGTTGAAAGGTGAGCGCTTCCTGATCAGGGATTGTCTATGGGATGTTTCCAAAGTTGCTTGGTACTGTCTCAAAGGTCAAACAAATAATGATTAAGTTGCACATCTCTTGAGGTAGATTTTGACCTCTCACAAGTTGAAGAGTACTGGAGATCTAAGATCATTTACATTCCTCAGGAAGAAAAAAATAACAGCCTTCTCAGACAAAGAAGAAAAGACTGAAGTAGTTCACTGGTCAAAGTACACATTCTTGCTTTGCTTTTCTCCAAACTCCCAAAGTCAGCCAGTCAGTCAGTTGCAGTGGTCTCTCTCTTACCTGATCAGGTAGGAGGCTGGTGAGGAATATGTCCTCACCTTTTCTTTGGAGTTTGGTTATTTTACTGATATTTTCAAAATCACATGGTGAAGCTGGAGAACTTGAGCTGCAGCGCCAAAAAAGAAATACTGATCTCCAACAGTAAGTAGATTTCTCTTATGGACTAGGCTAAACTCTCATATGTTTTCAAACAGTCAGAAAAGCAAAAGTGTGACTTTTCTTGAAAAAGCAGTGATATAAAAGAGCCAATAGGGAGAAATATTTGGATATGTGGAATTACTTTCTTATGGAGAAAAAAATCATTTATTAATTCATAAAGTAGTCAAGTATACAATTACTAAGAGATATCTCTGGGAAATTATAAAAGAATAATAAAAAATATAGAGAATTTGATTGAGCTGATTACAGAGAGAAGGTGTGTATAATCTGTAATTAATTCAGTGAGAAACTTTGTTTAGATTTAAAAATGTTTATGTGTTGATTACTGCTGCCTTTTTTCTGGTTGAATATTACAGGCCTCGGTTGACTTCAGAAAGGGGAAATTTAGTATTTCTTACGGGGCCTGGCCAAAACATTGAATTTAGAACTGGATCCCCAGGAAAAATAAAGATAAATGATGAAGACCTTGAAGAATGTTTGCATCAGGTATCTCATGGGAAATATTCTGAGGTCATTTTATGTGACTACATGTTGTGACTTAATTGAAAACCTCTGTATTAATCTGTACTTGAATGTTTAGCACAGAATGCATGATTGAAAGTAGGATAGTTTTTATAAAGAATAGCTTTGGAGGGGATGATGGTGGGTTCAGGAATAATGTGGACAGAACAGTTCATAATGCTCATCTTCTCTAGAATAGAGAAGATACAGAAGGTACGAAGGAACTCATCATGAGGGTGGTAAAGAAGGGGAGGATGGGAGAGAAGCATGACCAGTTTGCTTTTACTATAGAACAGAATTGTCCAGTTATTTGCAGGCTTTATTAAATGGTTTCAGTACTAAATGTAAACTACATTTACTTAAATATAAACTTTTACTTAAATGTAAACTACATTATGCTTGTACATCAGTCCTGTTAGAGTTGGCATCAGAGGACTTAAAAGGGTCATGCACCATGCATAGCACTTGATGTCCATGGTCTCACATGCTCTTCAGAACTATCTATGAGGTGGGCTTTATTATTTCATTTATAAGGAAATACATAACTTGCCCAAAGCCATACTAGCAATAGCTCACCCAACATTTAAAATGTAGTAGTCTGATACTGCAAAGTTTTTTTTTTTTTTTTTTTTGAGACAGGGTCTCGCTTTACAGTTCAGGCTGGCCCTGAGCTCACTATGTAGCCCAGGCAAGCCTCAAACTCAGCAATCCTCTTGTCTCTGCCCTCAAGGGCTTGGATTACAGGTATGAGCCACCACACCCGGCACTGTGCTATGTGGTATTGATTGCTGGTGGGCGTGAGTCACCACGCCCCGCGTTATATGTGGTTACCAGGACCTTGCACGTGCAAGGCAGGTGCCAGAACCACTGAGCAAAATCTCCAGTCCCTGCAAAGTCCTTTTTTTGGAGGAGGAAATGTGTGCTGTTGCCAGTGCCTTGGGCATGTAGGCAAGTGCTCATTACTGACCTGCACCCCTTGCTCAACTAGCTTCTTAAAAAGCACCCAACCATTTCTTTTGAGAAAAAAATGCAAATGGGAAACATGTTAACCTATGAGGTGTGATTGGAAAATGAATATTAAAATTTTAAAAAATGTATTAAAAAGACATCACGACATTAATACCTCCTCAAAATCCTCCCTTTCCTTTTCCCTTTGACCCCAGTAACCCATCTTTCTTAACACTTTCTGAAGCAGTTCTTGAAGTCCTCTTTTGTGAGTGTCTTTAGTTATGCTGTCATGCCTATTCAAAGTCCTGGATTGATTCAAACCATTTCCCTTTCATGGTCATTTTGGGACTAGGGAAGAGCCAGAAGTTGCATGGTGCCAGACCCAGTAAATAAGCTGGATGAGGACACACTTATATTTATATGGGCATGCCTTTCTGTCGCCTGGTACTGGCAATCCCAGTCAATGTAGTTTTTGCTTATACCACATAAAGACAGAAAAAGACAATTTTCAGAATTGCTTCTAAAATTGGCAAGGACACTGGAAATGAATGTTTTTTAAGGGATTGATGGAAATGTGTCTTTCTCTGTAGTTTTAAAAAATATTTTTTGACATTCACTATATATATGTGTATTTTTTCTATTAAATCTTGTATCATTACTGGAATGGGTAAGTGGAATTATGACATGGGTATTTTAGCTCAATACCTATTACACATGGCACTTGCTTTGGATTTTTTTACTAGGCAAATCTTAATTCTTAACATAGAAACCTACTCTGGCTGTAGATTATATTCCTATAAGATGAATATGATGTTTTTCAGTAGAATTCTTCCCTTTTTCCTTCTTTTCTTTTAAAAATTAGATCGTGACAAACAAAGAAAAAATTACAGAATTAAAAAGAAATTCAAGTGGTCTGCAACAAAATGTTTCTCGTCAAATTTATCAACTCAATTCCAAGGTAAGTCTACCATCCAGCTCATGAGAACAGAAGAGTTCTCTTTAGTTCTGTAATGTACATAATGTATTTTGTAGGGGATATACCAAGTTCACATACTTTTCAATGTTTATCATTGTAATTATGGACTTCTAGTTAAAAAGCATAACTCTAATGGAGGATATAAAAGGTAGGAAACACTGACAAGAATTTGTTGTCAAGGTAGACTTTACTCAGTTTCTTATTGCAACCTTCCTGGTGAATGGGATTTATCACTGTCATGTAGGAAGATTCTCAGAGTTACTATGCAAAGAAAAAAGTGAACCATCTTATCAGTTAGTTGGGCCACTTTTAAAAAGACCTCAAAAAAGAAATATAGATGGTAGAAGGAAATAAAAAGGAAGGAAAGTCCAGATGTGAAGGAATAAGAAGGAACAGGTAATGGAAAGTGAAATAAAAAGTTCCCAACAGAAGGCATTAGGAAAATATGTCCTGGGTGTAATATCATATGAAATGCCTTTGAGCCAGCTGACTGATGCTTTTTTTCCTCATTGTTAGCTTGTGGATCTTGAGAGAAGATTCCAAAGCTTACAGCAGGTAAGTCCTATGATGACCAGATATTTACTAAAAATGCAAGATAATTGACAGAGTCAACATTTTAAGGGCAGATAGATAGACTTGCTTTTCCCCTCCTTTGTTTTATGTATCCTCTGTAACAGTCAGTTCAGGAGTCTGGACTATTTCACACTATTCTAGTCAGGTTGACAATCAAGATGAATCAACATAGTTCCTTTTCACCTCTTCGGTACCGATCCCCCTCTCCGCCTTTGTCTTTTCAGGGTCTAGGTGAGTGAATGAAAATAAGGAGGAACAACCCTGGGGAACAGGACACAGGCTGTGGTTTTCAGTTCCCTCAGGGCTTTATCATTTCTAGCAAAGAGCTAGCATACATATAAAAATGAGCTCACACTGTCCTCCATTCCATCTTTCAGGGAGAATTTTTGATGATTTCCCCATGTGAATTCCTTTCAGCCTTTGGGTAGGGCAAGGGCTCTCTCTAACAGTCTGTGCTACTCCTACTGTGTTCCTCTGCTGGTTTCATTGCCTGCTGAGCTCTGGAAGCTGTGGAGTTTTTGACCTCCAGACAGTATTGTGCCCATTTATAGGAAAACTTCTAAGTTTGTAGTGTGACTTAGTGTCTTTTGGTGGGCAGATCTCACTATGGTACTGGAGCAAAGTTGAACAGATTGAAAATGGAAGAAAATAGTCCATTTGAAAACCTAAGTCTCTTGACTTATGTCAAGTGTGTAGAGAAAGAATTAGCCTTGCAAGAAATGATAAGGGGCCAGTCAGCTATTCTCTGGCTCTCAGTTTCATCTGGAAAATGAAGAAAATGGACTTGATTCTTTTCTACTTGATTCTGAGAAAATAGAGAATTCAACAGAAAATTCTCTAGTGAACCAAGAATTCAACTATAGGTAAAAATAATAACAGAATTTCATGGCATGATTACTAGTTGTCTCCAAAGAACTTGCCTCAGTTCCCAAAGACTTAAGAACAAACAGTACAGGAGCAGAACTGGTAGCTGACACAGGGATTTCTCTGGTTCTATAGACAAAGATAGGTTTGTTGGCTGCCTTGTGGGGCTGAATGTGGTCAGGTGAGTGTAGGGTGTATCTCAACTGGCCACATTTCAAACAATGGGGCTTAGAGTAAAATGAGTTCAGTTATCTTAGCCTTTGAGAGGAAGGTGGCAGCAAAAGATTCTCAGATTACAAAGGCTTAACTGGAGGTACCACAAATAAGAACAGGCAAAAGAACAGGGAATTTCCATTTCATTTTCTTAGTGCATAGGAAGCTCTATTATTAGTCCCACCCCTAAATCTGACTCTTGCCCACTAGTGTATATTGTGCAGATGATCAATACTTTTCTGAAGGTTAGAGAATTGCTCCCCTTATATCCTATCCCTTCCATGGTAAACAGCATATAAAATGTGACAGAATTTGTGTGATAAGAAACACTTTTAATGCTTTCACAAGAGAATCAATCTGAAGAAAGACTTGTCACTGATGGCAAGCGTAGAGGAAGGCCCCCATTCGTATAGAGTAAAATGACATTCTCACCAGTGCACACAGCTGCCCTGACACCTGGCTGCGGGTGGCAAGTACCATTGTCTTACTGAATGATCTCATTGTTTCAGACTGTGGACAAAGATGTTTGCAGCAGCAATCCTTGCCGAAACGGGGGAACATGCCTCAATCTAGTCAATTCATTTTATTGTTTCTGTCCCTCACAGTGGGAGGTGAGTCTCTTGGTCTTCGATTAAAAATAATGGTGAGTCAGAATATGTGTTTTCCTTGGAATCATCCTAGATTTACTCTGTCCTCTGACCAGTGTTACTAAGACTCCATGACCTCTGGAATCAGAACAGGTTTTACCACCTGTGCCAAATTCTAATTGATAGCAGGTTTGGTTATATAACCCACTGAATCTAAACCATCCTAGGGAGGAGTTCACTTGATTGGATAATTACAAGAAAGGATGTGATACTTCTGTTAGCACTGATTTAAAAGCTCCCCAGCCTGTACATTAACAAAACAATTGTTAAGTAAGAATTGACAGGCCTTGGGCTGGAGATTTAGCTCAGTGGTTCTGGCACCTGCCTCGCAAGTGCAAGGTCCTGAGTTTGATCCTGGTAACCACATACAGTGCTGGGTGTGGTGACTCATGCCCACCAGCAATGAATACCACATACCACAAGTGCTGGGTATGATGGCTCATGCCTGTAATCCCAGCACTTGGGAGGCAGAGACAGGAAGATTGCTGGGTTTGAGGCTTGCCTGGGCTCCATAGTGAGCTGAGGGCCAACCTGAACTACAAAGCGAGACCCTGTCTCAAAAAAAAAAAAAAAAAAAAGAATTGACAGTCCTAGCACCACTGTGAAATGTGGATTTGTCTGTATTAGGAGTCTACTGTAGGAGCTGCTGTGAGATTATGGAGAGTTCCTTGGTTCTGTTAGGTTAAATCTGAGTTCCAGAGGAAGGCTAGCCACCGATTAATATTAGTATGGCTGCCTCTAAGCATGTATGTATTGTGTATGAATCCCTACACATATCGTACTAACAATAGCCTTCATGTCCCTCTATGACTTGTGACACTTGACCTTGTTCTTTGTATGACTACAGGGTCCTCTGTGTTCAACTGATGTGAATGAATGTATGGTTTACTCAGGAACACCCTTGGGCTGCCAGAATGGAGCCACATGTATGAATACAGCGGGAAGTTACAGGTAAGCTTCAAAAAAAATCAGGTGCTTTTTTGAGGACTAAAATCACCACAATTAATTATCAATATGACCAGGCATTTCATAGGAAAATACATGCCTGTTCTTCAACATGTACATAGTTCTTTTTATCTTGGTGAACAATAGGTCAGGAGTTCTCTCTCCTCAGTCAATTATCCCATGAAGAAATCCTTTCTCCAATCTCCCTGAGGGTTAGAGGTTGGCCATTGTGACTGGCAGAGAGTAAGGCTAACATGGAGCAAGGCATGTGTAACTGTAGGATGTGATTAAGTGGAGAGAGGACACCCATCCCCTAGCTGTGCATCAGACAGCTCAGACTACATAAGAACGTTGACCATAAAAGATCGAAGGTTGAATAGAGGCTTAATGGGTGAATTAACTCTCACTGTTTTTCCTGAACACAATCGTCATGCTGCTTTATCTTTTTTTTCTCCTGCTATCTGAGGCATCTTCTTCCCCCAGGAAACCTTTCCTTCCCCAATGACTGAGTTGGGGAGCATAATGCCTCCACATTCCCACTATATTCTAGGAATACTGGTGAGAATATAAGAGCCATATTTGCTCACATTATTTTTTCCAGTACTGAGGAGTCAACCCAGGGCCTTCACATTAATCTATACTCTAACCCTGTATTACATTTTACTTTGAGATAGGATCTCCTTAAGTCATTAAGTTGCCCAGGTAGGAATCTAATTTGTGATACTCCTGCCTCAGCTTCCTAGAATGCTGAGATTATAGGCATGCACCACCGTGCCAGGACCACATTACCAAACGAGGCTCACACATTACCTTTCTAATATTCAGTTCTAGAAACTTATGGGAGGTCATCCTCATCTTTACTTGGGTATAGTTCCTAAAAATTCAGTTTTGAAACAATCTCTTTCCAATGTTTGGCTGGCTTTCTGTAATTCTGAGAAAATTAAAGGATTATGAAAGAAAAATTGTTTACCATTATCCTGTGTCTTTATAATCATTTTCATTTTCCTCATGACCATATCCATGCTGTTTTTCCAGCAAATATTAATGCAATAACTTTGTTTTTATCCCATCATCTGTAAACATATTATTTTTTCAAAACTTAGTCGCAATTTTTCACTTTCCATGGGATTGTTTTGTTATTTTGATCTGGTCTTTAAATTTTTCATCCATTCTAGGTTATAAACTTAACTCATGTAAACTTCTGGTGGATGTGGTTATAAGATCAATTGTTATGGAAAACTCAAGTTAACCACCTCTAGTTTAATACTGTATCACTGAAGAGCCTTCTCATGGGGGCAGAATGAGCTTGAGGGAGAGTTAAGAGTCAGAGATTGGAAGGGACAAGCTGAACCATGTCTGCTGAATTGTGTTTAAGGACTTTTATTTTAGGAATTTCTCATTTAAATGACCCCTCTGACTCTTGCTTTTCAACTACTCAGGCTTGGGCTAATCTTTCATTTCTTTGAAAGCATTATCTATTGATTTTTGCATATGAGCATTTATCAAGGAGAATTTTTCCTTGGAGATAGCAGTAGCAAATGTCTGGACTCATCACTTGTACCTTTGACCTTCCCAGTATCTAGGAATGTCCTAGAGATTAGTCACTTCTGATCTTCTTTCATCATTGCTTTAGTTTTGGTGTCTTGCATGATGAAGACATGTATATAGAATGAGATCTGTTGGCCAAGCTAGTTTTTATAGTTGTTTCCATCGTTATTTTTTTCCTCCTCAAAATGGAAAAGAAAAACAAATAATCAGAGTTCAACTAACCTCACAACTATCCTTTGTAGGCAAAAGGAGTTAGAGCAGATTGCTCAGATGCACACAGGAGAGGGAGAGGGACAGGGACAGGGAGAGGGGGAGGGAGACGGGGAGGGGGATGGAAGGGGAGGGGAGGGAGAGGGAGAGAGAAGGAAAGAGAGCCATGTTACTTGTTCAGAACTATTTTTCGAAATGGCAGCCTCAGCTCTGCCAGATCTGAATCTATCTTGGATCATCTTGTAATCAACAGCAACAATAAAAAGTACAAAGATTTCTTGTGCTGACTCTTAGTTTCTAGTTTCTGCTGTTCCTACATTTGCTGGAGGATGCCATACAGCAGAACATTTGAGTCCGGCTTCATTCTTTGAAGTGGGAAGAGCTTATAATGCCTCATGAATCTCTGTTGATTACCTGTACCTTTAATGCTGTGGTTGAGGTATATGATGGTGATTCTTCAAAAGAATAAAATAAAATAGAAAAGTGTTCTGGGCATAAAATTTAATTCTTGCCTTATGGAGTTTGTCTGTAATGAAGCATTGAACGTGTAGACAATTTCTTGAGGTTAAATCCTTCTTGATCAGTAGTTTCACTGAGGCTAGTTACCCTTTGGGAAACTCCAACACACATTTGCTAATGGAGAACTTGAACACCTGTCAGATATTCTAGACTTGCAAAAACATAGTCATAGTAGCCAAGTTTGCTTTGGATTTGAAGCTTCCTTCAGCTTTTTTTTTAACTCTTTGAGCACACTTACCTAGGGAGGAAAATAGTCTTTATTTAACAGGATTAATAATTCATACCTATAAAAAACTTTTTTAAAGCTAAAGCATAATATAAATATCAATTAATTGCAAGTCTTGTTTCATAGGCAAAGTTTTAGTAGAAATTCTTCTTTTGGAATAAGGACAGTAGAACAGGTGAAAACCTTACATTTTATCTTTTTTTGGCTTGAAGTCTTGCTTATAACTTCTTTAGTCAACTGAACGATATTTTGCCATTTTTAATATTGTTATCACTTCTTTATTCTAAAAGGTTTATTCTTATGGTTTCCCTGTTTACTTTGGAGTTATAAACTTGGGGTTCATTCAGACCTAGAAGGCTTTCTAGGGCAACAGTACTTGGAATTGTTTGTCTGTTCTTCACGAACGTGATGATGATGATTAGAATATTTCATTTTGTTTGTATTCATATTACTGGTAGATTTTAAAACATGCAGAGCTTAAATGATGAGCAAAACCTGGCTTTAGTGCGGGTCATAGTTAGGTATTAAACTTTGGTGTTAAACTTATTATCTCCTTCAGTTAATCTGGGTAGTGATAATGAACCATGGACTCTAACGCAAGTTAAACTATGACTGTGGCAGTGTATTGGATGTCTCTTCAATTGCCAAATGCATTTATAGTGTTTTTAAAGTCTGAAAAGCCTAGATTTATTCGGCTGACACCAGGTTAGTAAAGAAATATCATTATAGTAATGGCATTAGTAACTAATAGCAAAGGCACAAACAATAGTAAGGTAGTTTTAAAATACACATGTGGCCAGCACTCGGGAGGCAGAGACAGGAGGATTGCTGAGTTCGAGGCTTGCCTGGGCTGCATAGTGAGCTCAGAGCTAGCCTGAACTACAAAGCGAGACCCTGTCTCTAAAACACACACACGCGCGCACACACACACACACACACACACACACATGTGGCTTTTGTATTCACTGAGGGGATATGGAATTTTTTTACTATTTTAAAAATGGTAAGCAATTTACCTTGAAAATATATTTATATGTAGGGTTGGGGATTTAGTTCAGTGGTTTGGGTACCTGCCTCACAAGTGCAAGGTCACAAGTTCAACTCCTTGTACCAAAGGGGAAAGGAAAAAAGAAGATTATTTGTGTGGAAATACTGTTTTGTTAGAAAGACAGATGAGTGCAAAATTTTAATACTAACTTTAACTTTCAAAATATGGAAATGTAATGTGGAAAAATAATGGTGCTGAATAATAGACTTTGTCTTCAATCAATCATTAATTACATTGATGTTGGCTGTGTGTGTGGGAAATGGGATTTTAAAACCTTTGCTTTGAAGATCATAGCAAGGAAGCTAAAGTTTACTTGGCATCCTTTCTCCTTTCTCTTTCTTCTGACATTATCTAAATTTAAATAAATGAAGTCTACCTTGTAGCTAGTTAAAGAAGTGTATAGGATTAATATCTAGTCATCTCCAAGCAGTAATAGCAAAGGAGAAAGAAGGCAGAGACAAGAAGAGAGGACTGAAATATAGCTCCAGGAACCAGAATCTCTTCTAAAATCTTAAATCATTTTCCAATGGTAAATTATTTAGTGATCAGATGAATATGATTTTCTGAGCACTTCCTACAATGGAATGCCTGTAGAACACAAAATGAAAATAGTGCTCATGAATTAGTGTGTTGTCTAGGGTAAACAGATAATAGGTTTGATCAGGATTTAAACCTGGTCTTCTAGTTCTAGGAGTTGCCAGACACTTAGGTCCCATGCTAGAAAGTAGACTTAGAAATCTACTGATCATTGGTTTTATGATAAAAAAAATATATTTTTGGAAAGTGTGTGAGGTAGTGTGGAAACAAATCTTGGCAATTAAACAAGCTAGATCAAATGTTGAAAGATCTGTATGAAATGTTCTAAAGTTCTATAATCCCAAAGAGTCTAATTAAATGTTCTATAAGACTATTTTAAATGAGGTTGAGAAAAGAGAGAAGAGAAAAGAGAATAGATTGTGAGAGATACAGTTTAGAAAGAGAGAGATGAAGGGGAGATAAATAGTTATGAGCAACTAAATTTTTCTGTAAGTTTCATCACTCCTTGTTATTTACTTATGACCTTGTCTTAATGTGAAAATAATCTTTGAATGTCATAAATATAATTTATCAACGCAACGGGTTTTATGTAAACATGTAGTGATATTATAAATAATACTTGTGGCAAGCCATTTACCTGAAATTCAAGTTTAACAGGCCATTCTATATTTTTGTTTGCTGTGTCTGCAAGCTCTCTGGGCTAGTTCATGGATGCTGTTCACCATGGTTTTCCTCTCAGTGTCTGGCCATATTTCTTGATCTCTTCTTCTGTAGGAACTATTTAAAAATGTCACCCCAGCCATAGCTTCTTGGTCTTTCCAGATAGTCAAATACTCCTCCTGCCTTTTCATTCACATGCTTTCATTGTGGTCCTTTGCTGAACTCCTTGTACTTCCGTGTGTATTGTTAAGAGTTTCCCATATTATAGAACGGCTCCTTTTCCACAACACCCAGAAGTTACTTTGTAGTTCCAGGCTGAATTATGGAAGTGCTCCTTCTTCCTTGTCTCTGACCTCTGGTACTGATGGTCAATTTCCTTTGCCAGCGCCGCTCCTGCCTAACAGTGACCCCTGGACTTGGCTCCTCTAGTCATTCAGATGTACTCAGACTTGTATGAAAAGCTTGAGACTCCTTTATCCCTTCCTCTTCTCCCAAATTCCATATTCCTGACTTACAAGTTTCCTATTAGGCTTCTGTGCAGATATATAACTAACCAAGAAACTTTAAGAATTACAAGGGTTTCTGGGGCCAGAGATTTGGCTCAGTGGTTCCAGTGCCTGCCTCACAAGCTCAGGGTACCTGGTTCAATCCCCAGTAACCACATACAAAAATACTGGGTGTGGTGGCCACGCCCACTGGCAATCAGTACCTCATACCACAGATGCTGGCTGGGTTTGATGGCTCAAGCCTGTAATCCCAGCACTCGGGAGGCAGAGACAGGAGGATAGCTGAGTTCAAGGCTTGCCTGGACTACATAGTAAGCTCAGGGCCAGCCTGAACTAAAAGTGAGACCCTGTCTCAAAAAAAAAAAAAATTACAAGGGTTTGAAGCAGCTTTCCTTATTTGTTTATTATTGGTCTGAAATCTTCTAGTAACAAATAACCCCTGCTATCTTAGTTATCATACAATAATTATATTCTTTTGTGAGTTAAAATGATCAGGAAAGAGATGTCACTATGTTGACTACATCTTTTGTGGATGGAAGATGGTTTGCCCTTTGTAATATAATAAGGGTTATCACATATTCTGAGATGTGGCCCTTGCAGAGCATGTGGGGTCATACCGTCCTAGAGAGCATTTGGAAGGGTTTAGTTTAGTGAATATTACCTGTACTTACTGGCAGACCTAGGGAGAGGGATGATAAATCAACTTGCTGATCTCTCCCTTTCACTTCTTGAATGAACTAAAAAAACCTATGGCTTATGGACTGCTGATCTTTGAAAGTGCTGTTTGATGATTCGATACTGGAAGCATTTATAGTGGTAGTCCTATGAAATATTAAGGCATGGTTCTTAAACACTTTATTTACAAAGATACTACATCCATCCCATCTTCTGCTGGGAGCAGAACAGAGTTATTTTCCCCCAGGGTTTCAGCAGTAAATCTACATTGCTGCTTATGATTCCATGTTAACATCATTGATTTGGATTTTTTTAAATTGTTGGTAAAGAATAGCAACTGACCTTGAAGTATGAGTCCTGATGTTATGCTCTTGTGTAAACAGCTGTATCTGCAAACCTGATACATATGGACCCCAGTGTGCATTCAGATACAATGACTGTGAAGGAGGCTCTAAACAGGTCTGTGTCCATGGTGTCTGTGAAGATTTAGAACGACAGCAAGCTGGAATGGTGAGTCCCTCCTTCCACAATGACTCTTTATGGAGCCTCTGTGGTTAGTTCTGGTCCTGTGCTAACCGTGTACAAGCACTGCCCTGTGGAACTGCCCATGATGACACTTCTTGCCCTTATCAGGGGACAGGCAAGGAGGGATGATGAGATATGGAAAAAAGTGAACACCGAGGTTAAATTTGTACTACATAAAATAACATTTCTATTATTCCTGTGTTGAATCTCTCTGAGAGACATCCCCTTCTTTTGGCCTGGTCAGTTTCAACAGTGGCAAGTCATGGAAACACAAAAGGCTTGGTCTTGCAGCAACCTGCAATTTTGAGTCTGGAGTTTCTTGGTGCTGAGCCCCTGGGAGTGCTACAGTCTCCAAGGAGACTGCAGATCTCTGATGCCCTTCTGTGCTTTGGGTCCTCAGCCTTTACCTCTTGATCCTCAGGCCCACCCAGTCCTGGCCACTTTGTCTCTTTAACAAAACTTCAGTTCTTTATTTTTAGTGTATATATTTAATTTTTTCTACTCATAAAATGGAAAATGGTTCTTTCCAGGGGTGGAGTGGGAGGTAGGGTGAAAGGTAGTAGGAGGAGAAAGAGAGACTTTGAAAAAGGAAGCCAATAGTTGATTTTCCCAAATCTGTATCTTCATGGGTGTTTTTCCTTCTAAAAACCTAGCAGCCTGAGCTGATTGACTTTAGTTATATTGACTTACAGCTCTTGATTGTTGTTGCTTTTTCCCTGGCATCTTTGGGATAAATTATAGGATTCTCTTACTCTGAAAAAAAAAGTTGTTTCTCTTTTTTCATGGTCTAGTCTAAATGCTCAGATCAGATGGGAAGAAAGAGAGAAAGGCACTTTAACTGGCTTGATGGAAATGAATGTTAGAAATTAAAATAGTTTAGGGGCTGGCAAGACTTTCAAAGATTTTGCCCACTCCTTTACTTGATTGTCTTCATTTATGTTGTTGTCATCCCCCCAGCATAACTATGCGTGCATCTGTGAAGCTGGGTGGACATCCTCACCGGACAACCCTGCCTGCACAGTAGATCAAGATGAATGCAGCCTACCGTCTTCTTGTTCCACACTTGTGCAATGTTTCAACACTCCAGGCTCTTTCTACTGTGGGCCCTGTCCAAAAGGTACATTCTCAGGGTCATGCGTCAGGTGGGCAAGTTACCAGAACTACTTCCCCTACATTACTGAGACATGAAGGCTAAGAAGACCATTCAGAGGGTGTCCAAATCTGCTTGGATGTTTTGTTTCACTGGCAAAATCATTTCACTGCTGTAGTAGTTCAACAGAAGAACTGGGAGACTTTTCCAAATGGTGCCAGAGTCAAAGTGTGGGGCAGGATTAGCCACATGGTTTGCAGGGTCTCACCACGCATTGCTGTGGTATCAACTGGCTTGACTTGTAGTCTTGTATCACCTTTCATGTTAACCAGAGGCTTACAGATTTGGGTAAATCCTTTGGCCTCTTTGTGTTTCGACTGCAGCCTCTGTGAGAACACTGAGAGCCTTGAACCCTTGCTATGAACTGGGATATCCAACTCAATTACAGCACTACAGAAATTGACTCTAAAGGAGGACCAATGTTAGGTGGCTGAGAACATGGGCTCCAGGCTGAGGCATTGCCTGTGTTAGGATTCAAACTTACTCCCATTCTATATGAGCTCTTCACTGGTTCAAGACATTTTGGACAGAACCTACTAGAAACAAGATAGTGAACTCAGTGCACCAGCCTGAAATTAGCTAGACTTCTGGAAGTTTCCAAGGCCCCTCTTTATACCCCAGATGTTCTTAGAGAGTAGAGCACAAACAGGTTATTATAATATCAGCTGCTATTTTATGAAAATGTCATTAAGGCGCCAGGTCAATGTAAACAGTTCTTGGTTTGAATTCTGCAAGTATAACACAACCTAGTCATGGTAGAAGTTAGTATTATTCACATCTATTATAGGAGAGCTTGAGGCTTGGAGAGGATAAATAAATTTCAAGATCACATAGGCTAGAAATCACCAGGATTAAAATTCAAATCTGCTTGACTCTGAATCTGAGACAAGATGATGAATGTCCCTTTCCTTTTGCTCCCTACTTCACACATCTATTGCTACACTTTCAGTTGGTTGGTTTTCTTTATGCTATAGGTTTAGGTCTTATAAATGAGAAGGACATTGTAATAACATGTCCCCTCCAGTTCTCAGCAACAAGTAAAATTAGTAAGTAATCACATTTGTGAAGGTAATTTACCAATGACAACCTTTAAAAAAAATCATTCAAATTAGAGGATGGGCAATATATTTTTAGTTCTTTGTATTGTTGGAGAAAAGAGAATCAAAATCTTTGTTTTCTGTTAATCTTGAATGTTAAAATGTGCAGCTTATTAAGTAGAAAGAAAATGTAAGAACAAGAAAAGCAGACCAAAAAGGACCCATAATTATATCACTCTGAGAACCAATATTGATTAAGAGTTGGCTATCTTTCTTTTCTAGTTTTTTGTTGTTGTTGTTTTGTTCTTTTTGAGACAGGGTCTTGCTTTGTAGTTCAGGCTGGCCCTGAGCTCACTATGTAGCCCAGGCAAGCCTCCAACTCAGCAATCCTCCTGCCTGTGCCTCCTGAGCGCTAGGATTACAGGTGTGAGCTACCACGCCTGGCACTGTGGTATGTGGTATTGATTGCTGGTGGGCGTGATTCTCCATGCCCAGCATTGTATGTGGTTACTGGGATCGAACTCAAGACCTTACACTTGCAAGGCAGCCGCCAGAACCACTGAGCTAAATCTCCGGCCCTCTTTCTTTCTAGTTTTGATTGTGTAACAAATCATGACAAATACAATTTTTTTTTTTTTTTGAGACAGGGTCTCACTTTGTAGTTCAGGCTGGCTCTAAGCTCACTATGTAGCCCAGGCAAGCCTCGAACTCAGCAATCCTCCTGTCTCTGCCTCCCAAGTACTGGGATTACAGGCATGAGCCACCACGCCAGGCACTGCACAAATACAATTTTTTAAGGTAGATTTTTAGAAGGGGATTCTACTTAGGCCAAAGAATATAAATATTTTAAAGACTTTAAAAAGTTTGTAAACGTTATTATAATTTAATAACTTTAATTGTAAGAATAATACAAACTTGTTACCATAACTGAATAAAGCTGAAATGAGTAAAGTAAAACGATGTTCTCTTTCTTCACCTCAAATCTCATCTCTCTAGCGAGAATATTGTTACCATTTTCCTTTGTTTGTACAAACACATAGAAACATATGCAAGTTTTAAAGTAATCCCCCCCAACCTTGGGACTATGATCCCAGCTCTGCATTTTATTCTAAAATTTGTCACTTTCAATTAAAATAGGTGTGGGAAAATTCTTTCAATTGTGTTTGTCCCCATAGATGATGCAGGTGAATGCGACATTAAAATTGTTTTAGTGTTCAGTGGCACAGATGAGTGAAAGGTGTTAATCTGTGTCTCTATTGATCATTGATGGTTTTTCCTATTGAACAATGGTATATTAGACATCTATCTACATTTTAATATGCTTATGGTTTTATCACCATAGAATAAATATCAAACATGGACTTGTTAGTCAATTAGTTTGTTTGTTAAAAATGTTGATGACTACTGCCAGATCTCTTTCCAAACTGTTTATATTAATACAACATCTAACTCCAAATACTATATAAAACTACCTTATTTACCTATTACTTCACCAGAATTTGTTTCTAAAAATTTAAAACAACTTTTGCTAATATGTCAGTATATCTCATTTTAATTTATAGTTTTTTTAGATAGAAGCTGATATTTGTATTTTTATTTTTTCCTTGTTGACTTATTCATAGAGCTAATTTTTCAAATCTCTCTTTTTAGGCTGGCAAGGAAATGGACAAATTTGTGAAGATATCGATGAATGTGAGATAAATAATGGTGGCTGTTCTATGACGCCACTTGTTCGGTGTGTGAACACACCTGGATCTTTTATCTGTGGAAACTGTCCACCAGGTATTGTACCAGATTTCTTGAAGCCATGACTGGGAAAAACATACATTTGAAAACAATCTTGTGTTCTATTTAAAATATGATTTCTGTCTAAGACATTTACTAGTCAGAACATTTCAGTTAATTTGGGTATTTAGGACACTTTAGGACAACTATAATGTAAGAAGAAAATTAAGAACACTTTTACTATCAATAGAAAACTCATTACAAACTAGGAAACTACCACTGAATAATGTAGGATAGGAAAAGTTTTCTGGGTTAATATCAGGTCCACTGTACAATTGTACACACATATAATCTATTAATATGGTATATTCACAAAATGTTTAACATCTAAGTTTTACTAAAAACAGGTATAAAATACATGTTAGTTTCCTTTTCTTTGGGAATGAGTCATTACCTTTATTCTCTAATGTAAATAGAATTGGTAAAGAAGAAATTCAGAGAGTTCTGAGAGACAAACAGAAACCTGGTAAGTTTTAATGACATGAAACACAGTACTTTGGGCTTCTACTGTAATGTACCCCTAAGAATATTGGAGTCACAGAAATTAAGAGATGTTGCTTTCTTTTGTGTTCACCCTTTCTAAGCAGACCAATACTTGCTTTCATATACATTTTCTTATTAGCAACAAACTAGAACATTACTGACAAAGTCAGGGTGCTGACTCCTGTTGCTCCCGTTGTCCAGGATAGATTTTATTTGTTTATGCCATGATATTTTCTTGCATGTTTCATTTTGATTATGGAGTACCCCTGGTTGGTCTGCTCATGATGTCTGATTCCCAGATTGCCATTACCTTCCTCCCGTAGTCTTGAGTTTATTTTTCACTCCCCTGCTTTCTCCGGCCAGGGTACCAGGGTGATGGGAAAGTGTGCACTGCCATAGACATCTGCATGATCAGTAATGGAGGCTGCCACCCGCATGCCATGTGCTCGCCGTCTCAAGGTAACACCTCACCTCTCTCTGGGGCCTTAGATATTTACTAAAATACTTTAAAGCAATTCAGGAATTTATAAATGAAATCTTTTGCCCTCAAAACTCTTACAGTCATTAAGCCAAAACTTAATTCATGTTATACAACTACACGCTTACATTTAAAAAATTATAACAAGTCATGTTCTTTAGCAATCTGCTCTACCTTAGGAACTATTTCCCCATGGTCTTATGTGGACCAATTAATTCAGGCCTATATTCCACTCAGTAAGGAGAAAAGAAGGGAGAAGGGAATCTCATCTCCCTTTAAGAACTCTTCCATTTCTATGCCTTTGGCCAGAATTGAGCCACATGGCCCAAATCCACTGGAAAGGGGGAGCTTGGAAGTACAGTCTGTGAGTCAGACATCATGAATCCACTTAA
>PVIC010008825.1:0-47182 GCA_004025085.1 Thryonomys swinderianus
TTTTTACTATATTTGTCTTACTACCCAAGAACAGGGATATCTTTCCATTTTCTGATATCCTCTTTTGATCTCCTTTTTCATAGTACTATACTTTTTAATTTAAAGGTCTCTTATTTCCTTTATTAGATTGACTCCTAAGTATTTCATATTTTAATGGTAAGGTGAAAGGTGTGGTTTCCCTAGTTATTCTTTCAATGAATTCGTTATTTGTGTACAAGAATGTTACTGATTTTTGAGTGTTTATTTTGTATTCAGTGATGTTGCTGGATTTGCTTATTAAATCTAGGTGTCTTTCAGTGGAGTTTTTGGGGTCTTCTACATAGACTATCATCTGCAAATAATGATTAACATCTTCCTTTCCTGTTCATATTCATTTTATTTCTTTTTCTTTTCTAATGGCTTTGGCTAATGTTTCCAGAACTATATTGAGTGATACAAATAGTGAAAAACCTGATCTTGTTTTGATTTCAGAGTGAAAGTTTTCATTTTTTGATAATTTAGTGTAATGTTGATCATTGATTGGGTGTTGGGTTTTCAGTGTCTTTTGAGATGATCATGTGGTTTTTGCCTTTGGTTCCATTAACGAGATTATTATGTTTATTGATTTGCATATTGAAACATCTCTGCACCCATGCAATAAATCCTACTTGATCATGGTGTCTCATCTTCCTGAGGATTTGCTGCTTTCCATTTGCCAGTAGTTTATTGAGGAATTTGGTTTCTAGGTTCACTAGGAAGATTAGCTTGTAGATTCTTTTTGTTGTTGGATTTTTCTCTGGTTTTCATAGCAGCATAATTCTTGCTTCCAGGAATGAATTTGGCAGTATTGCTTACTTTTCAACTTCATTAAAGAGTTTGAGGAATAGTGACATTAGACCTGTTCTAAATTTCTTATACAATTCAGCAGTAAATCAGTTGGGACCTTGGCTTTTCTTCATTGGTAAGTTTTTAATTACATGTTTAATTTTATTGACTGATACTGATTTATTCACAATTTTCATATCTTTTTTACTCAGCTTTGATAATTCATGTGAATGTAGGAATCTGCTTATTTCTTCTGTATTTTCCATCTTTTTAGAATACTGGTTCTCAAAGTAGATGTTAATGATATTTTGAATTTCTTCAGGATTTGTTGTGATTTCACCCTTTTCATTCCTACTTAGATGGATTTAAGTCTTTTACCCCATTTTTAAATAACTTTGGCTGAGTTTGTTGATTTTATTTAATCTTTCAAAGTACCAACTCTTCAATGCAATGATTCTTTGTATTGTTTTCTTAGTCTCAGTTGGATTAATTTCTGCTATGCTCCTTATAATTTCTTCCCTCATATGAAGTTTGTGTTTATTTTTTTCTTTCTGAGAATCTTAGGGTTCAAAATTAGGTTATTAATTTGAGTGTACTCAGTTTTTCTGATGTGAGAATTTACTGCTATAAATTTCACTGTAGAACTGCTTGATTGTGTCCCATAAATTCTAGTATGTTGTACTGTCATTATCATTTAATTGTAGAAGCCATCTAATTTCTTCTTTGATTTCATCTGTGACCCATTGGTTGTTAAGGGGGATGTTATTCAATTTACAGATGCTCTTGTAGCTTTTGTTGTCTCTTTTGCCATTGATTTCAAAATTTCTTTGCACTGTGGTCTGATAAAATGCATGGGGTAATTTGAATTCCTTTGCATGTACTTAAGCATGTTCTATGAGCTACTGTGTGTTCTATTTTGGAGATTATCCTGTGCTGTAGCTAAGAATAATGTGTATTCTGATACTGGAAGGGAACACTCTGTATATATCTACTAAATCCATTTGTTCAAAAATTTGGTTCAGTTCTGATATATTTGTTGTTTTCTTTTTGTACAGTTGATCTATTTGTGACAATGAGTTATTCTGGTCCCCCATTTCAGTTGTGTTAATACTTATTTTATTTTTCATGTCTGTTAATATTTGTTTTATATATTTGTTTAAACTGGTGTTTAGTACAAATATGTTTATGAATGTGTCTTTTTTATTGTTTCCTTAACAAGGATGTAATGACTTTCTTTGACTCTTTTGATCTATCTTTTTTTTTTTTTTTTTGAGACAGGGTCTCACTTTGTAGCTCAGGCTGGCCCTGAGCTCACTATGTAGCCCAGGCAAACCTGGAACTCAGCAATCCTCCTGCCTCTGCCTCCCAAGTGCTAGGATTACAGGTGTGAGCCACCACACCCAGCACTGTGGTATGTGGTATTGATGGTTGGTGGGCGTGAGTCACCACGCCCAGCATTTTATGTGGTTACTGGGATCAAACTCAGGGCCTTGCATTTGCAAGGCAGGTGCTGGAACCACTGAGCTAAATTTTTGGCCCTCTTTTGATCTATCCTGACTT
Organism: Thryonomys swinderianus; assembly: GCA_004025085.1. Taxonomy (NCBI): domain Eukaryota; kingdom Metazoa; phylum Chordata; class Mammalia; order Rodentia; family Thryonomyidae; genus Thryonomys; species Thryonomys swinderianus. The sequence continues at coordinate 2,365 of PVIC010008825.1, forward strand.
GAAGTAGAATATCTTGTCTTCAAGTGAAATATCTCCCCTTGCTTTTGTCCAGGTTTTTACTACATGGAGTATTGCTTTCCATTCTTTGACTTTCAATCTATGAATTTATTTTTGAGTTAAATATATTTCTTTGGTGCAGCATATTGTTGGGTCTTGTTTCTTGATACATTGTTTCTTTTGATTTCTGAATTGAGATAATTTACACTGATGGTTATAACTGATATGTACTGACTTTGTCATGTTATTTTCCTGTTGTTGATTCCTTCTTGGCCCTTTGTTTAGTCCTTATTTTGTCTGATAAATTCATTCTGTTGAGGTTCATGTAGTTGTGGTGTTCATTGTCTCTTTCTAGAATGTCCTTCAGAACATTTTGGAGTGCTAGTTTCATGGTCACAAGTTTCTTCACGCATTCTTTGTCATGGAAGTATCTTATTTCTCCATTGATCTTGAAAGATAGTTTTGCAGGATACATCCATCTGGGTTGTACATCTGTTTGTTGGGGGGGCATGAAATACTTTATTCCAAGGTCTCCTTGACTTAAGAGTTTGTATTAAGAAGTCTGTTGTAATTCTGATGAGCTTTTTAAAATATATATAAATGATTTGTTTCCTTTCTGTAACAACTTTTAATATTTTTATTTTTGTGTTGAATTTCTATAATCCTATTATATAATTTGAGAAAGATTTTGTTTTAAGATCATAACTAATTGGAGTTCCATGTGCCTCATTTATCTACATATCAAATTCTTTTTCCATGCTTGGGAAGTTTTCTGCCATTATTTTTGTGAACAAAATTTTTTTGTCATTTCTACTAGCTCCTACTTTTTCACTGAGTCACAATGATTTTATGTTATTCTTCCTTGTATCATCTATCAGCTGTTGAATTAATTTTTATGGTTCCTTGCTGTCTTTAAAAAGCTTTATTTTTAGGGGAAGGAATAAATATGATACAGAAAGAAAATAAGAGCATGTATAAAGGGGGGAGGAGGGGGGAGTGGGTAGGAATATGGGTAAAAATGAGAATTAACTTGTGGCATATACTGGTACAAATTTTCCCAATGTTATATGTGATTTTGAGATTGTATATAAATTGTACCAATAAAGAATTCAATTTAAAAAAAAGCTTTATTTTTCATGATTTCTGTCTTCTAGATCTGATATTCTGTGCTCATTTGGTTGTTTCTGGTACCTATACTTTAATAGAACATAAATCTGTTTCATGGAATTCATTTCTTTCCTATATTGGATATTCATTGTTTCCATTACTTTCCTAAGCTCCTTTATATTTTTCCTTATATCAGGCATTGAATTCAGGACCATGTGCTTACAAGAAAGCTCACATCACTGAACTAAATTTCTAGCCCACTGCTCTATATTTTTAAACCTGTAGTTTCTGTAGATTCACTAATCTTGCCCTTCATTATTGTCATCATATCTGACATAGTCTGAGAAACTTCTGATTTAACTTTCTGTAGAGCCTCACTTATTTGGACTGTTATTTCTCCAGAGAGAGGGAGCTGAGCTGGGTGGCTTCCAAATTGTTCTACTTCATAAACCTCTGAGTTTTCCATTGGAGAGGTAGATGTCTGGGGCCACATCTAACTTCCATGTCTTCTCATTTTCTATATACTTATTTTTCAGTTTGGGCCTTGCATTGATGCTTTTAGATTGTTTTGGTAAATATCTTCATAGCTAATATTAAGAACCATTGTGAAATGACTGCTTCTCAGAGATATCTTCCAGGTATAGCTGACTTTTGGATTTTGAGCCGCTTCCTATATCCTACCTCTTCAATGTATTGGAGAAGATAAAGCGATGCCTACTTGACCTGGTTCCTGGTTCTTTGGCATTGGTCTATGGTATTGTTTATAGCACTCAGTCAAATCTCAGCCTTGGCATATAAGGGCAAACAACTAATTGGAACAATTATGTCACCTTGGCTAAAGAGGTACAATCAATTATACTAGCATCAAATATGTCCTAGAGAGTGATGAACTGTGGTGACTATCATCATCTTGACACTTTAAACATGAACATGATTTGTAGTAATATAATCAAACCTAAAATAAACCAGAAAATTGTATAATAAATATCCCCTCAACATTACAATCTAACCTCAGGGCAGAAATTTAAAGGAAGTTGAGAGGAAAACAGAAAAACTGAAGAAAAAGGGATCAGGAGCAAGGGCAGAGGACAAAAGATTATATAAGCTTTGAGAACTGGGGAAGTAAATAGGAGAGAAAAAACGAAGACACAGAAACAAGAACAAAACAAAATCAAATATAAACAATGTTCTTGTTCATATAAAAACAAGAACAAATAAGAAAATGAGAAAAAAGTTTTAAAAAATAAAAATCAAATATAGAAAGAAAAGCAGAAACAAAAGCATCCTCATCAGAGCATACCTCTGCTGTCACTGGTTGACAGAAGAGGCAGAATCCAGATCTAGGTTGATTGATCCCAGCAAACCATCAGTAGAATTGAGGTACATAAACCCAGTGAACCTGAAATTTAGTTTCACTGAAGTTCAAGGAGCTTTTGTTTCCTGGCTATGAGGTTGGATCATGAGTTTTCCATGTGCAACACTCCAAGCGCCTGTCTCTGAATTTAACTCAGCCCCTGCCAACTTGAATTCAGTTTCTTGCCCTACCAGCTTGATCTTAGCTGTGCTTCTCACTGACTCTTAGGGTTGTTAGATGGATTGACCTGTGGCAGCTTGGAACCTGACTTCATCTGGCCCCTTTCTAAAGTGGCTACAGGCCAAATGCTGTCTTGGGGAGGCATCTATACCCAAAGGACTCTCCAGCCACTGAAGTCCAGTGTCCACTGCTCTGGTCCATTGGTCTACTTCTCTATGGAGGTGGTTTCTAGGGTTGCCAGTCATGGCGCCTTTATAGGTTCAAGCTGCCTCTCACATCCAGGGCCCAAGGACAAAAGTCTTCTTGCCACTTCCTTCTGCATTCTGGTCCTCTTCTTCACACTCTCCAAAGGATTTAATTCTCCCTGTAGAAACTTACTGAGTTCCAGGGATGTACATCCCTCATCCTTCTCTTCCTCACATTGCTCTATCAGAGTGCCTGGATTCCAAATTTCAGAGAAGGTGTTTTTCTGCAGCTCACCATTCCATCACCTGACTGTTTTAATAATAGTATTTTTAAAAAACCAATAAAAATTGCTTTAGGTGCTATGAATAGACTACTAAGCATAAAATGCATATAAAATATATGCACTATAATATCTAATTTCTAAAACATTAGTAAAGTAGGTTCTTTTATTACCTCCATTTTTAAGCATAACAAACCAAGAGCAAAGCTAAATCACATTCTCTATTCTATTCAATAAGCTGTAAACCTTGGGTTGAGATCTGGGTTTGTCATTCTCAGAGCCTGTGTTGTTTTTTAAAAAAAAAATTTAGTAGTACATAATGATTATATCATCATGGGGAGTGGGGAGTTGGTACGTGCACATAAAACATCTTAGTTCTTTTTTTTTTTTTTCTTTTTGAGACAGGGTCTCACTTTGTAGTTCAGGCTGGCCCTGAGCTCACTATGTAGCCCAGGCAAGCCTCAATCTCAGCAATACTCCTGTCTCTGCCTCCCAAGTGCTGGGATTACAGGCGTGAGCCACCACACCTGGCATTGTGGTATGTGGTATTGATTGTTGGTGGGTGTGAGCCACCAAGCCTGCCAGGGCCTACCGGACAAAAAAAGTAGGACAGCTTTTATAGAGTGGAATATTTCTATAGGAAACTTGGTGTGGGACTGTGATGAGGGGAAGGAATAAATATGATACAGAAAGAAAATAAAAGAGCATGTATAAAGGGGGGGAGGAGGGTGGAGTGGGTAGGGATATGGGTAAAAATGAGAATTAACTTGTGGCATACACTGGTACAAATTTCCCAATGTTATATGTGATTTTGAGATGTATATAAATTGTACCAATAAAGAATTCAATTTAAAAAAAAAAACAGAGGGTTTGTGAAGTCGAGGGGTGCGGCTAAGAAAAGGAAGAAGACAGAATAATGGGATCGGGAGGACCTCTCAGTCAATATTGAGCAGGCCCCGAGTTTATTTTTCAGTGCTCTTTTATAGTATTTCTAGCTAGAGTGCCCACGTGTGAATCTTTACAATTAGTAAGGTAAATAGTAGTAAAAAAAAAACCAACAGTTATCACAACCTTGATTCACAGGTGGTGTAGAGATAAACTTGTCTACCAGGGAACATCTAATAGTCTACAGAATGTGCCCTTTCTATTCCTAAAACTTTTTCCCAGGCAATTAGCAGGTTCCTTATCTTATGCTAAAGTCTGGCTGTGACTCTCAAGGTTCAGGTCTTTGTTATTCTTTAAACATCTCCCTATTTTCTACACAAGGCGAAGTTACTTCTCTTTGTCATTTTATTTAACCACTAAAGCAATATCTTTTACCATTAGTGCATGGTAGAAAATCTAGCAAAGATTGTAAAGCAACTTAATCAGTAAGGAAAGAACAACAAATTCCTAACAGAAGGAGCAATGGAAGGCGACCAGGGCCAGAGGTTGTTTACCTCTTGTCCCACTCTTCTGGCACCCCAACACAGCAACTCAGATCCTATAATTCAGCATGAGGTTGCAGTTCTCTTGGGAGATGGGCAGCACCGTTCATAGTGCAGACCTCCTAACTGCTAGTTAGGGCAGCACCCAGTGCAGTTCTCCAGGCCTCACAGTGACAACCTCCAGGTCGCTTCCCACACACGCCCAGCATGGTATGTGGTTACCCGGATCAAATTCAGGACCTTGTCCTTCCGAGGCAGGTGCTGGAACCACTGAGCTAAATCTACGGCCCCATCTTAGTTCTTTTTATGACCCTTTCCCCTCCTCTCCTTTCTCCCTCCCTATATTTCTTAGAGGACTTGTGTTCTTCAAAACTTCCTTTTAAGGTTTTGTGTAGCTCTTCTACAGAGTCCTTGACTTGAATGTCAGTGGTTGTAAGCACTTCTCTTATGAATGTAACCAGAAGCCTCTTTCCTACTTCCTTCTGTTCTTGTGTCTTCAGCTACTCTCACTCAATGCCTGGACCTCCTGTCCTAACTGTGGAAGGATCATGGCCTATCTTCTTTTCTAGTGAACCAAAACAGGATATACTTGCTTATTTAGCCTCCACTTACTAGCATACAGGAAAATAAGCTTCAAGTAGTAGTAGAAGTTGGTGTTCTCCGTGTGTGTGTGTGTGTGTGTGTGTTTGTGCATTTATGTGTACCACAATAAAAGCTTGGGAAATTTAGGTGAGATAAGAAACAACTACATAATGTCTGTTGAGACAAGCTTTGGGCTTGGATCTAGGTTGTGACCATATTTCTGAAACCCACATTAAGCAAGCAATACAGGTTTGGGCACATTCAAAAATCAATAGGCCCTTGTCAGCCAAAGGTAGGCCTTCCCAGCCTTATACCATGATAAGAAGCCCAGCTTTCACTGGGGACAGTGCCATGTTTGTGTCACAGCAGAGGAAAAGCACAAAAGTCCACCTGCATGTTTCACAGGCACCAACATGTGCCTTCTCACACAGAGGCAAGGATAGCTCTCAAAATTAGGTTTCTTCACAACACAGACAGGGGCCTGGCCACCGAGCCATCAGAGTTACCCCACACCCTCTTATAAATGAAAAGGAGAGCCAGAGACTGACTTAATGCCAGACAACTTCTAAAGCTGATGTTCCTAATACCTGTCCTCCTACAAAACCTGGGTGCTTACTCTTGAGAAACATAACAATCCTGAGACTCCAACAAGGTCAGTACTTATGGAGGACTGCCTTTGGTAAAATGTCCTTCTTGACTTTCTAGAAGAAATCTAACTACCATACATAGAAATGACTTTGAAAAGTCAATCTAAGTTCTCCCTAAAGTACTGTGCCAAAGAGACAAGGAGAAGATAGAAGGAAGAAAGGAAGGAAAGAAGGAAGGAAGGGGAAGGAGGAAGGAAGGAGAAAAGAAAGGTGGAAGGGGTAGTTATAGAGGAAAAAAGGAAGAGAGACATAGTTATCACTAAATGCCAGAAATATTAAATGATACTAAGATAAAGCGATGATTTATTTAGTTTTTCTTTTAAGTTTTTGATATGTTAAAAAATTGGAATTCTCTAATAGGAAAATAAGTTCCTAAATTTATTGGGGCATGATTTTCTGTCCCTTCCACAGAGGAGCTCACAAATGTAGCATGACATGAGCACAATTTGTGATGTGCTAATATGGTCCCATAGTCTTGAGATCCCATTAGAAGACACAGTTCAGAACCTGAAATTACTTCACATCTTTCAGTTGCTTTTGCTGTCTTATTTTTAGCTGGGCTGCGATTGAACGCTGGGTCTCACCTGTGTCAGGGAAGAACTCCACTTCAGAAGAGTACATCTTACTGTGAAGGAAACCTTTCAAAGGGAGCATACAGTTCATGCCTCTCCCCATGGAGGTCAATACTCTAGGTACTTCACTATGTTCCCCTGGTCTGGAACAGGTGTCATTTTGGTTTACAAGACACAAAAACAACTAAAGTTGTTGGATGCCTGGGACCAAATACATCTTATGGACAATTGAGCTCCCGGTAACTTTAAAAGAAAAAAAAATAGATAAAAATTTAACAGTTTATTTGCACAAAGAATGACTTCATATCAAGCAGTACTCAAAGCGAGGCTCAGAGAGCTCTGCTCTGCCGCATGAACACTAAGCTTTTACAGATAAAAGAAAAATAGAGAATTGCCTGATTGGGTGCAAGTGGGTGTTGGCTTCACTTGGATACAATCTAGGGGAGAGTCTCTGATTAGAAGTTAGTTGGCAATTTCTGATTGGTTAAGTGTAGCCTTCATTTTACTGTTCACACTGAATTGCGTTTTGTTTGGTTGTGTGGGTGCTCCAGGTACAGGAACAATCCCAGGCCTTGGCCTCCCTCTTATTGCTTCAATAGTAAGTATTTGTTTAATGAGTAAGTACTATACACAAACACAGTGTCAGATTTCCTTCCTGACTAGCCACAGTAACCCTGGGATTATTATAATTTTCACATTAAAGTCTTGAGAGTCAGAAAGACATAGTAACTTGTAAAAAATTCAAAGAGCAGAGTAAACACTTAAGACCAGGTCGGTCCAACTGTAGTGTTCAAACACTAATTATATTGGAAACTAGCTCAGATTTCCCAATTATATATGAAGTCTATGTATTTTCTGAACATGTAGAATCTAATTCAGTAGATTTAGAATCCAAGACTGTATTTCTTTTTTAAAAAATGTTATCTTTACTGGTACATTGTATATAAACATCATGATCACACTCAATACTGGGAACTTGTACCAGTATATGAAACAATTTAGTTCTTATTTTTTCCCATTCTCCTACCCACCCCACAACCCTTCCCACCTTCTAAATACATAAGTTTTGTTTCCCTTTTATTATTGCCATCACATTTTTTCTTTCTTATAGCTACCAGGAGAAACTGGTTTTATTCTTCCATAGATTTAGCAAAGTAACAGCTGGATGTTTGAGTGAAGGGACCTTAAAGAGAAACATAGATAATTAAAAATACAAATCCCAGAATCAGGTTAGCAGTTAAACTAATAAACCAGCTCTCTGGAAGAATGAGGCAGGAAGATCACAAGTTTCAGAATGTCGGGAACAACTTGGCAACTTAGTAAGAATTTGTGTCAAAATAAAAAATAAAATGAACTTTGCATAGGTAGCTCATTCTGAAGATCCTGAGTTTACTCCCTAGTAGCACATAAGAAGGAAAAGAAGGATGAGGAGGAAAAGAACAAATGAGAAGCCACATATTACAATAATATATTGATGATTATTAAATCTAGGTTTTCTAGGTAAGCCACCAGAGAGAGAGAGAGAGAGAGAGAGAGAGAGAGAGAGAGAGAGAGAGAAACAGAGACAAAGAGGGAGAGAGAGGGGGAGAGAGAGAGACAAAGACAGAGACAGAGGGAGAGAGATAGAGATAGAGAGACAGAGAGAGAAGGAGAGGAGACAGAAAGAGGGAATGGGGAGGACTAGAGGAAAAATACCCCGTGACACTTTTCTATTATCACATGATCTTTTATCAGGTTCATTGGACAAACCTGCTGGGGAAACAGGAGATAAGGAAGCCCACAGGTACAATCCAGCCTGACTATCCTCAACCAGCAAAGAGCAGAGGGTGTCATAGGTGGCTCTGAGTGAGCAAACCAAAGCTGTCTGATATATTTATGATCCAGCAGAAACCAGAGGAAGTTGATTTTTTTGGTTCCAGAGAGAAACAAATGTCAAGGGAAAAAAAAGCAGGAGTGGAAAGTGTACTTTTCTTGTAACTTGTTTCAACTCTTATCTGGAGATAAGAAATATATTTTTCATTTAGATTATATATTTTACTATCCTCCTACAATTTCTCTTAGTATTTTTTTCAGAATCTATTTAAAGCACTTCTTTTTAACATATAATAATTCAAAGAACTGGAGTCTATCCAAACTGTTTGTCTAAAGCATTGACCTTGGGGAATGGAGGCCCACTCGTCCAGTCCAGGACTGAGGAGGAAGAACCAGGAGGATAAACCAGATGTTTGAGGCCACCCTGGGCTAACAGTGAGTTCAAGGTTAATTTGAACTGCATACTAAGCCCCTGTCCTTAAAAATCATAATAACAACAACAATAATAATAAAGTTTTAACCACTGTTCTTTAGAATTCAATTTTCAACTCCATTCCTCCCATTCTCCTTGATGTCTGCCTATGCAAAAAACCCACCTGGATATGAAGAAGCCCCCACCAATAAGGACTCAGGCAAATCTGTCATGGCTTCTGATCATCCTCTTCTGCTTCCCCCTCATAAGAAAATCACAGTCATTCTGTTAGTCACTCAAGAGTAGCCACATCTAACAGATTCTACAGCTGTAATGCTACTAATGTTTACATCTGCCACTGAATTCATACTGAGGTCATTTCTTCATCCTTCAGTTTTTTCTTGCCCTGTGTTGCTATATCCTGATTATTCCTTTGTTGCTTGTTGATTCTTGCCCTAGTTCAGTTTTCACTCACCACCATCAGATTCCAATGTGCGATTCTGGTCAAATCAATTACATTTTAAAATCAATCATTCAAGTAACTAAGAAGCCATTAAACAGAAAGGACAAGGTAGCATAAAAGGTCAGCAACCCAGTTCTTTGCACTCAGATATTCTGTGTCTTCTCATCTGTGCCATTCTGCAGGGGTAAGTCATATATTTGTCTCCCTTTGCTTACATTTTCATGCTTTTCAAAATTTGGGAATGGAGTTAGTACAAACCAGGAAAAAGGAAATGACATTAATGAAAGTAGAAGAGGAGGCAGTCAGAGAGAATCTATTATTAATTATTTATAATGGCTCCTTTCCACTGGAAATTGAGGGGATGATGATAATTTTAAAGAACAAAGGTATGTGGAACCATCTCCACTGGACCATTCTTCTTCAGGACAACACCAAGTCTAAGGGCTTGGGAGCCTGGGTAAAGAAATGCCCAAATCCTAATCATCTCAGTCTGCATGGAAACCATGGTAATCTCAATGTAGTAGATATTTTGTAAAACATTAAAAAATAGAGAAATACTTATTTGTTTAATAATTCTAAAGTTCACAAACTCTATAAAGCATTTAGTTTTTAAATATTTTGTTGTTTATTGGCACATTTATTTAAGTATACATTATGATCACATTTATTATTGAGCATTTGTACCTGTACATGATGTGTTTTGATTTTTATTTTACCCACCCTTCAACCAGAAAGCTTTGTTTTCATTTCTTCCTTTTTACATCAAATTTCTTTTTTCCCTTCTTTGCTATCCCCTGCCTGCCCTCCCTAGTTCCCCTTCTCCTTTGAACATTTTTTTTTCCTATTTCAGGGGATGTAACTCAGTGGCACTGCACCTGCCTGCCAAACTCAAGGCCCTGAGTTCAGGGCCCAAATACTGCATAAAAAAATAAAGATGGGGGAGGGAGGAAGAAAAGGCAGGGAAGGAGGGAGGGACAGAAGGAGAAAGTCTTTTTGAACTTCTAGAAGTAAACATCAGTAGAGGGACTTGGCAATGAATATCAACTTTGAAGAAGGGGATGGATGAGGATTCACACTAAGATAACCAAAATAGTGTGAAAGATGAGCTGAGACTGAAGAAGAAGAGGTTGGTGGGGACAGGAACACCCAAGCTCAGCTCTGGGAGAGGAGGAGTGGGACAGTTCTCTCTTGGTCAAAGAGAGAACTTTAGGGCAGGTAATGCAACAGCTAACTGAAGGAGGGTGAGAGTGGAAGATAAAGAAGGTCTGTGAGGGTAGAAAGAAAAATAGAGATGAACAAGAAAGAAAGATACCATGATTGCTCTAGAACTTGACTCAGATTTTTTTTTTTTCTTTTTGGAGACAGGGTCTCGCTTTGTAGTTCAGGCTGGCCCTGAGTTGACTCAGATATTTTAAGTTTCTCTTATTCTTCTTATTAATGATTAGGAATCAATTAAAACGTGACTTACTACTATACACGAGTGCTATATAGTTCCTCTCATTTACAATGTGTTAAAGTTACTTTCACAACTGGAACAAACACTGCTATAACAAGAAATGAAACAGTTACTCTTTTGAATCAAAACTTGGTCCTTTCCATAGCTGACCCAAAGATCCCTAGTTTGAAGGCTTTTACCTATCTGCTGGCTTGTTTAAGGAGAATTTTTAAACAAAATTTTAAATTTGTTTTCATGTTTATTTTTATCACAGGAACAGTTTGAAAAGTAGCAACAAAATAACAAAAGTTTTGAGTACCTAGCCAGGTAGCTCAAAACAATAAATACTATGTAAAGCAATACATATACTATGTGTTAAATTTCTTACATGTTGTTCCATAAACCTTGAACTCATTACTTTTTGTGAAATCATGCTTTAAATAAAGCTATAACTTTTCTAAGATTTTTGAAATCTTTTCATTGAAATATTTTCTTATGCTTTCTAGGTGGCTGGGCACTGTGCCACACCACTGTGTAACCTAACATTTGATGAGGTCCATGTTCATCAACACTGCAACCCATAGTCTAGACCGTCTCTAGATCTCTTTGATCGTTACAGAACATTCTCTGGCTAAATATTTGTGCTGTGTCTGTCAGAAAAATGTTGACGGTCTTGTCAAAAGTGACATTTCAAGTGTGCTTAACTCTGGAATAGGAGAAAAAGTAAAGATTTTTGCCACAGTCCAAGGTCAGAAGAACATGTACCATCCTCCACCCCTTTTAGGCCATTGCTATGGTTTTGGCACAGTCATCCCCATTATGAACAACCTTGTTTTCTTACCCAGAGTCACTATCAGCTCACCTTTGGATTGGCACAATCAACAGAAATGGTGGATAGAGTGATAACATTTTTTGAAAAGGAAATATAATTCATGCATTCTTTCATTTGCATGATTGCTTTCTGGTTCATGAGTATTATAAAGTGTTTTCAAATCTAGCCAATACAAAGAAGGTGAGGGTTTGTTACTTGGAAAAAAAAATAATATGACAGTTTTTTGTTTTGTCAGCATTGGGAATTGTTGTGCAAAGACCCACTCAGTCCCATTTGGAGTAGTTGGTGGCTGGACAGTTTATGGGAAGGACTGACTTTATCCTCCACCCAGACTGGCCCCACAACTTAAGCCCATCTGCATTATCTATCCTGCTCCCCGATGGTATCAGGTACCAGTCAGCACATGACATTCCCTTTGCTGCAGAGAAACAGTATAGGAATGGGCAGGCACAAAACAGGGCAAGTGCCGGAAAGAGAAGGAATTTCTTCAATAGCGCAGAAAAAAAGGGAGATAAGCCATCTTCTACACTGATGCTGGCAAGCTGACTGAGAACCACTACTACTACTTGGAAATGACAGGTGAAACTCAAATATAAACTGCAAGAAAGCCCTGAAAGAGCTATTTCAGAAGCCCTGATGGTTTCTGGACTTTTTAGATACTTGAGTCAACAGATCTGTTAGGTTATTTAGCCAGTTTGAAATGTACTTGCCAGTTCTTATAATCCAAAGTCCTACTTGACACTCCAAGACAATAATTCAGGCACGAAATCTGCCTCGCATCTTCTTATTTCTTCCTGTGCATTGCCACTGTGGCGCCCAGTACCATCCATCTGAACACCTGATGGAGACAGAAATGGTCTGTACCTAAGTGGGCCAGTGTCCTGGCCGCTAGTTCAATGTGTCCACCAAGTACTTGGAAAGAGGTTCATGTGGGGGGTTTTTAGTGTAACTTAAGCAGTTTTAATTTAATGCTCACTTGTGGTAGTGAATATAACACCTGACAGTACACTCTAACCTAAAAAAGTTTCTTAAGTATAACTCAGTCTGTCCATATTCCTCCTCTTGTGTTGCTTTTTTTCACTTGGAATGCTCCATTCTCTCTGCCCATCCTCGTAAATTAAAACCAAATCCGTTCTGTTCTCAGAAGTTCTCACTAATCACACTAACCAGAACTGTGAACTTCCCCATTACTTTAGTTTTGTTTTTTATTCCCATGTAATTGAGATATCAATAAATATTTAGTTTTTAAAAAGGAAGAACATGTCTATATTTAATATTCTAAGAAATAAGGCAAATCCTTATGATTCTGAACTTAATCCTCCAATACATCTCCTTTCTTCCAAGTCATGCCATTCTTAGCACTGGCTTTCCTTTTGCTCAGGCAGACCACTGCTGTTTTCCTCTCTCCTTTCCCTTCGTCCATCACACATACTGTAATTTCAGAATAATGTGCCCAAACAGTGGTTATCCTCACTCCCACTCAAAAACAAACAAACCAAACCAAAACAAAACCCTGAGGAATTTCCACTGTCTGCTGAGTCTTCCATTTTACATGACCCCACTCTACTCATCTCACTCTGCTATCCTAAAACTGCTCAAAACATACAGTCCCACCAGAACAGGATGGTTGTGCTCAGAAATGTCTACTCCACCCCTTGTCAGAGGTCTAGAGCTGACTACCTTGGCCTATCCTTTAGACCCTAAAGTTTACCCTTTAAAGGGCATTACAGCTTCTTTGACTATTGTTTGCCACCATAATTTCAAACATTTCCAAGCCTAGTCTGACTACAGCTCACTGTAACTCTTCACCACTTGTGAATCCAACTTACAAAGTGATAGTTCAAATGCCACCTTTTCAGTTCCAGATGAATAGGGATACCTTGGAGTGCGGTGTTTTTTTTTTTTAGACAGAGTCTCACTTTGTAGTTCAGGCTGGCCCTGAGCTCACTATGTACCCAGGCAAGCCTCAAACTCAGCAATCCTCCTGCCTCTGCCTCCTGAGTTCTGGGACTACAGGTATGAGCCACCATGCCTGGCTGGAGCAGGTTTTTGAAAAATAGCAACAGTGCTGTAAATGGGTCTTAACAAGTTTGAATAAATAGAAACACTGTGAAAGAGAAAATGTGTGATGACTTAAAGAGTTATTTTGAAAAAATGGATTGTACTCATTGTCCAGGGCCAAGAACAACAAACAGGGTAAGTGGGAACTAGAAGGAAGCACTTTAAGCCAAAGCAATTAAGAGATACCCCACCAGGCAAAGTTATTAAAAAGAACTCAAAACTATCATTTAAATTTACTTTTTGTGCTTCAGTGTTATCTATTCATAGCAGGTAAGAAAACTGAGGATGAGAGAGCTTATATGAATTGTTCCAAGTATTGTACCTAGTGACCTCTCTGGGGCAGTCTGCATGCCCAGGTCCAGCTGAGTTCAGAACCACCTAGAAATTGCCAGGGCACCACCCATCTGAGCAGTGTCAGAGCAAAATCTGGATGTTTTTTAGAGGCCAAGTGAGTGCGGTCTAGACCTCTGACGAGTGGTGGAGTAGACATTTCTGAGCACAGCCTTCCTGTTGGTGGGACTGTACGTTTTGAGCAGTTTTAGGGCATGCAGAGCGAGATGAGTAGAATGGGTGATGTAAAACGGAAGCCACACACTAAGCAAATATGAAAACTATGAATTCTCCCACAAATTCATCATGTTCTGCCATCCATTAAACGTTTACATCTCATACACTTTAGAAACTGTAAAGCAGCCATCAACAGGCTTGTTGCCCAGACACAGAAACCAGCCCTCAGAAAGAAGCTGCCTCTCCACTTCTGGGAGCCTCACACCACCCAGTTGCTAGAACATGAAACATCTTCCGGTTACCTTCCTCAGTCTCTGAGTAGTGTCCAGCTCGGCAGAATGGCTCCTCTTTCCCAAGTCATCTCTGCTCTTGTTTTTTTCAGCACCTAAGTATCATCTTCCTCCATGTTCTTTTCTTTTGGGCAGCTTTTTTGAACCATGTCCTGTGGTTATTTCTCAGCCTGTGTAGTCCTCAAGCACCTCTTCTAGTTCTCCCTACCCTCCCTGGGAGTCTTATTAGCTTCATGACTTCGTTTTCAGTGATGACTTTCAACCCACATCTCAAATAGAGTTCTCTCTCCTGGGCTTTAGGTATGTACTAGTCATATGATGTAATTACTAATCATTTCCAGTTTAAATATTTCTAGAGCACCTTAAATTCAACATACCAATACTGAACCTGTAACCTGTCCCCTGCTCTACCCTCTCTTCATCCTGTATTAGTCGTGCTGGATAATGTACTTGACAACTCTGCCACCCATATTTCCCTCTCCTTTGCCTTTATACCACCCTTTGCCAAGACTTGTCCCTGTGACTGCATAAATGTCATCTAACCTAGTTGTTCTCAGTGAAGTAGCAATGCTTCACAGAAGTTATTTGTAATTTTATGGAAGATTTGCTTTATTAGTGCTGTCCTATCCATATTAAAATATGTTATATTATTTTAATTCTTACTTAAATTGAAGTGAAACATTTCATGGATTTTTAAAGTATGTGTGTTACCGGGATATACTACCTAATTTTAGTAGGGTAAAAATCATATCACAAAATTTATGTCAAAACTATGTTATTTGGGCTGAAAAGCACTTGAAAGTTTACACTCTAATCCATCCATTCATCTATATTATTGCTGGTTCCAAGCTCACCTTAAATCACCACCATCTTGAACATTATTATGGTAGCGATATGATTATTATCAAAACAATCTCTTCAATGTTCTATTTACCTTCAATCTTGGTTTTTACTTATTTTCAGCTCAACTTAAGAATCTGCAAAATGAAATCTGGACGTGTTATTTCTTTACTAGAAATCCTTTTCATATTGCTCTGAGAAAAAGTACAAAGAAAATAAAGAAAAAAACAACCCAGATGCTTAAAGTATCCAA
Organism: Thryonomys swinderianus; assembly: GCA_004025085.1. Classification (NCBI taxonomy): domain Eukaryota; kingdom Metazoa; phylum Chordata; class Mammalia; order Rodentia; family Thryonomyidae; genus Thryonomys; species Thryonomys swinderianus. Next base: position 17,602 of record PVIC010008825.1, read on the forward strand.
CAGAATTTTGGATGAGACAATTCTGAATTTTGTCTTTGTGTGTTCTACTTGGTGATATTTTACGTTCAGGTCTGGAGATTAGTTGTTCATTTGTGTCTTCTCACCTGTAAAACTGTCTAATTTGTACTTTCTTTTCAGATTTGAGCACCGACAGTGTCCTGTTGGAAGGTGTCCCAGGCCTCCCTTCACATACCTATAATACCCTGCTGCGGTCGCGACGATTTTAAGTGCAGTTCCTCAGTAAGTTTACTTACCTCCCACGAAGCCCCAGCTTCCCGGGTGGTGTGGCTCTGGCTGTGCAGCCTCCTGCTGTGTCTCCTGCATAGTGCGGCTCCTGGTACCACAGGGAGGAGTAAGAAAACAAGCTTATGAACAGTGCCGGGGCCTCAAGTTTCAAACCAGAGCTGGTTAAATGCACTATTATCACTAGTTTTAGCATCAAATCCATATGAGTAACATCTTAACTCTTAAGAGTAGATTGACTTAGGTAAATGAAGGTGTTCACACCCTGGTTTATTTTGTCATTGTTGTTGTTAGGTTTTGTTCCCTTTAATAATTTATAAAATGAAGATAATTACCCTCATCTGACCTACATTTCAAGGTAAGGCCAGTGAGGATTGTGTGAGTTCCCACCTGGGAATGGGGCTTAATGTTGGAACCTACTCTTACTAAATTCCTTTGAGCTGTTGCATTAGGGCAGACAGAGAAAACAGAGTGCCTGATGTCAAAGAAAATTATTTGGAGTTTGTTTTGTTTTGTACATTAGATTCATGCTCAGGTTCTGTGTTGAGCACAGCCCTGTCATAAAGAGTATGGTGAAAGACGTACGTGGAGAACAAAGGTGCTGGCCAGTCACCCCGACACTCCCCTCCCTGCTATGCATGATCACGTGTCAGGACAGGCTCCCAGCCGGGACTTCAGGAAGAGCACCAGGGCTCAGAGACTGAAAGGACGAGACAGCAGCATGAGAAACTAAAACATCTACAAAGCTGTTGTGAATATTTTTCCTTTTCCTTTATTAGGATCTATTGACACATAGTAAAATATTAAGATCCATTCTATGCACGGTTCAAAATCCTCTCTTAACTGTGAAGTTTTGTGAGTTTTATCAAACATAGTAAGTTCGTATCAATGATTATATTTATGCTTTAAAATGTCTGTTGTCTTTCCAAAAAATTCCCTTGTCCTATATGATGCACTCTTTTCTTCTAACTCATCACTTCACAGCCATTAATCTGTTTCTTGTCCCTACTATAATTATGCCTTTTAGAAAACATTCTGTAAATGAAGTTAGATCTATATATGATGGAAAATTTTGGGCCTGGGTTCTATCATTTAGAATAAGGTTGTGATATTCGACTCACTATTGCATGTGACAGTTGTAAGTCCTTAATGGTGCCAGGGAGTATTTTGTTGCAGAAGGTTATTACCATTTGTTCATTTTGCCATTTACCAGTTAGGGGACATCTGAATTATTCTCTTTCGGAGGCTACTAATAGCAAATTAAGTATAAACATGAAAGGATGGTTGGTATAAGAATATAAGCATTGATCTTGTTTGAGTGCATGCCCAAGACTGAGATTGCTGGGCTTTACAATTCAAAAGTACAATAAATTTTATAATAAACTGAGTTTTACTTTCTTATTTACATTTCCACAAGCTATAAGACTTTTGGTTTCTCCAGTTGCTATTGCTTTTTATTTCTTTTAATTATATCCACTCTGATAGATGGGCAGAAATGGTTCATTGAGACTTTAACTTTTGTTTTCCTCATAACAAAGGCTGCACAGTATCTGGTCATAAAGTTTTCATCCACATTTCTACCTCGTTGGTGTATCTGTTATAAACTTCACTATCTTTTAAAAATTGGGTTGTTTGCCTATTATTTAGTTTTTGAAAATAATTTATATATCTTGGCTATAAATACTTCCTTTGGGGTTAACTTTTATGTAGTGCACAAGGGATAGTTTAAGATTTATTCTTTGCTCCTTCTCATCCTGCATGTGAATATCCATATGTTCCCCATCACATGTTGAAAAGAATCTTTTCTCTCTTTGGGCTTCTTGTACCTCCTCATTGAAAGTCAGGTGACCGTGTGAGTACAAACACGTTCCTGGATCCCATTTTGTGTCATCAATATGCCTTGCCTTTCTCTAATCTATCATCATATAGTGGAATTTACAAAGTCTTTGAGGTTTCTGGTGGATGTTTTTGTGCGAAGACAGGGCTGCTCTATGTAGTTCAGGCTGATTTTGACCTCAATATGTAGCCCTGGACGGCTCCATGGCAGTCTCTTGCCTCAGCCTCCTGAGTGCTGGGATCACAGGCTTGTGACACCACACCCAACTAGACATTCTCAAGTCAGTGGAGAGACTCCTCTGACTTCATTTGTTGTTGTTGTTTTGCTTTGAAAGTTGGCTTGGATATTCTGTTTAAATAGAATGGAAAATGAGTTAAGAAGTTACCTAGCAATTCTACTCCTAAAATCAATTTAGAGTTTCTAAAAGAAAATCCTGTTAGAATTGTGACCAAAATGATGTTGAACTAACAGATCACCTCAGAAAGGATCAATTTCTAATTATAAGCACAATAAATTTTATTTACTTAAGTCACTTCTTTCAGCAAAACAGCACAGTTTCAAGCATATATAATTTGTACATATTTATTAGTTATGTACCTATGTTTTTGAGGCTATTTTTAATAATCATTTACTCCTATCCTCATTTATTTATTTGCCATGTACTCATATGGCTAAAACCCAATATTCATAATAGATATTTACTTTCATAAACATATTAATTACTAATATATATCAATTATACACATTTAAGGACTTTACAGTGGCATTTTCATACATATATTATGTTTTAATCATATCCATCCTTTCTTTTACCTTCTATTCCCTTAAATATTTTCCCTTTTCCCTGGGCTCTATGCTCTTCTGTAATAGTCCCTTACAAGTTATTCATGTATTTAATTTTAAATAATTTAATGGGTACTCTTTTAATACACATAATGATCACAGATGTCATACGGAATTTATACTTGATATTTGTTGATTTTTCTTTGTTTTTCCCTCCATTCTCTTCCCCTTCCTTCAGCACTTCTTGCCCTCCTTATATACAAAACCTTTTTTTACATTTTTACTTCTATTCTTTTTTCTTTTCCTTCCCTTCCCTTCCTCATCTCTGTGCCTTTGTTTCCTTTCCCATTTGTCTGTTTTCACATATGAGAGAAAACATGCGATAGCTATCTTTCTATATCTGACTTATTTTGCTTAACATCTTTTCCAGTTCCACCCATTTTTGCTGCAAATGATGTGATTTAATTCTTTGCGAGTATATTTATTCCACTGTTTATATAGCATATTTTCTTTTACCTACTTATTGTGTGCCTTGCATTTAAAATGGATTTCTAGTTTCTAGACTGTTTCAATTTAATGTATTTATTAACATTATTATGTTAAAATCTTCAGTGTTTTTAGGTATATTCCTTTTCTTACTCTTTTTATCTCTTTTTAGATGATCTTTTCTGTGTATGGACATCTCATTTTAGTCACTGAATTAATAGATATATACTTCCTTTAATTAATCACAATTTTCTGTGAATGTATAGTTTCAAACACACACAAACACACGAATACATCCCTTTCTCTCCTTGTCCTGTGTCAAAGTGAGGCATAGCAAAGGATTTCCTGTGGAATGCTGCCTCCATCTCCAGCAGTAGCTCCAGATTCTAGGACACACAACCTATTAAAATCTTAACTGCCTCCTTGTTCACACCTGACCCTTGGCTCACACTTTGGGTCTCATTTCAGAGAGACTATAGGCTGCACCACTGGCCCCAACTGTCCATTCACAATCTGCATAAAAGTCCAGCAATCAGGGATAGAGATTTGGCTCAGTGTTTCCAGTGCCTGCCTAGCAAAGGCAGGGTTCCTGGTTTGATCCCTAGTAACCACATACCACAGTACTGGGCGTGGTGACTCACGCCCACCAGCAATCAGTACCACATACCACAGTGCCGGGTGTGGTGGTTCACACCTGTTATCCCAGCACTCTGGAGGCAGAGGCAGGAGGATTGCTGAGTTCAAGGTCTGCCTGGGCTACATAATGAGCTACAAAGCAAGACTGTCTCAAAAAAAAAGTCCACCAGACACTCACTACATTTATCTATTCAACACTCTCTACCAGCCAATCCCAATTATATCCCAAAGGTATTTGAGGAGAAATAAGGCATGACTCATTGCTGAGAAGCCTGCAGCTTAATAAAGCTGGCAGTTATATAAACAATACCTTATGATTCAGGACCATAGATGGTATAGCAGAGGTGTGTGCCAACTGAACCCACAGGAGAAGTGATTAAGTCGGCCATAGATTAGGTCAGCAGTGTGGTCACAGTGTCTTCCTGAAGGATGCAATATTTGAAAGATGAATTGATGTGGGCAGATTTTCGAGCAGAACAAACAGGATGTAAAACAAATACAGTTCTGGGAGTACTCCTGGAAAGGTAACCTGGGAAACGGAATGGTGGTGGGAGGTCATAAAGCAGACTCAACATTTATTAGAAACACATGGTGGTAAACTGTACAGCACAATCTCGGTTCCACTCATAACATCTTTATGAGATTGATATGTCAGTAATCTCAGCACTGAAGTTGAACAACTGAAGTTGAGAGTGTTGTGCCAGGGTAGACTGTACCCACAGCTCCATGTCTGGACTATACAAACAACAGGAATATAAAATGTCAGCTTCAGGAATGAATTTAAAAGGCAGAGTTTAAAAGAAGAGAAGATGCTTTATTGGGAAAAAGATAGGAGAGAAAGAAGATAGACAGCTACACTGGAAGAGTAGGGGTTTCAGAAGTGAACAGCCCGAGACCCCGTCCCCGGCACATTTCATTCAGGACTGGTGGTTCCCATCCCTGTGTGGGCACCTGGAAGCTATCGCCATCTGACTGGCTCTCCTGGTTATCTTTGATCCTAAGCTGGTACATCTGTCTAGACTCTTTCTGCCCCTTTGTGATAGATAAATGGGAAGGGAGCTTTATTAAGAAGGTAGTTCAGACTTCATGATAGGTAAAGGGACATGTGTGTATCTGGTGTGATACTATCATGATGCCAATACGTGTGTGTATGGGTAGGTGTGTGTGGAAGTGTGTGCATGTATTACATACTAAATAAGAGTGTTTGGTTTGTTGTCCCTTATCAGCTCTGTGTTCTGTCAGGTGGCTGAGAGGGGCTGGTTTCCCAGAACTTTTGTGTTTCTGGCTTCTTTGTGCTTCCTTAACTCTTCTTGATAAATTCTTATGGTAACTATGTTACCTGGGGCCTCTCTCAGTCTGTTTTATCTTTTTCTTTCATCTTTCTAATTGCTCTAACAGTAGAGTTTACCTGTAGGAACAGAAAGTAATCTCTGTAAGTTTCTCTGTTCATTTGTAATAAAGCCTATCTTTTTTCCTGCCTAGACAACACCTTCCCCAACAGAGGATATAAAGAAATAGCCAAAAACCAAACTCAGTGACTGGCAAGATGCTGAATTATTCTATAGTTGGGACACAGACACCCACTCTGATCCAAACCCCCTTGTGCATCTTTCTGAACTTGCCAGAAATACTGGTCCCAGGAGGTCATACATGGATGGAGCTCACATGCTCTGTGCTTGGACAACTCTGCTGTACAACCCTTGAGACAGAGCAGAGACTGTTAGTGTTAATGGACTGTCAGAGGCCTTACCTCCAAGCAGTAAAAAATCTTGGAAATAGGTGTAGGAAATGGCAGCCCTGTGGAGAAAAACCTGAAATGTAGCAAGCCACATGTCAGGAACCACACTGTTATTACATGTTCCCAACAGAGTTCCTGACTACAATAATTATTTCAAAAATTAAATTGATAACTTCTTTGCTGTATTGGTTTGTGTTTTTTGAGATAGGGTCTCCCTGTATATCCCAAGTTGGCCTCAAACTCATGATGCTCCATTGTTTCACCCTCTTGAGTGCTAGGAGGACAGACAGGCACCACCACACCTGGCAAGGTGATAACTTTTACAGATACTGGAGGGAAGAATTGCTAGACTTTCATCATAAAATTGGTTCTGTGATAATAGTTATAGAAAATCCACATTTTTAAGTGGTAATTAAGTGGGCTGGTACGTCTTTACCTAAAATTTTGATTGCGAAAACAAAAACTGAGAAAAAAATTGCTAGCAATGGGTTTTAGTACTTACTGAGATTTTTTTACTCCCCATCCCAAAATGTATTCTATTCTCTTTCTCCTCTGTCTTTTCCTCCTTCTATATCTTTCCTAACATTTACACTAATGAAAGCAATAAGATTCGGTTTGCTCATTTCAATTTTTACTTCTAGTGTGGACACTCAGGAACTTGGTGGGTCACCCCTGGAGGTTTGCTCTGTCATTCCTCCTGCCTAAAGCAATGCGTCTGCACCACACTTGCACAGCAAACACCTACACAGTTACCTTTCTAGGGCTAAGCAGGTGACACCTCCCTGACCCTCTGCTCCAGGCAGTGTTAACCACTCCTTGTTTGTCTCCCACAGGAATCTGCTCACATTTTCATAACATTATATTTTAATATTTAAAGTGCAATTATATTGTCGCAAGTTTGTGTCCTTGATAAAGCCAGGTCAGGGACGGCATTTTGTGTTCTCTTGATCCCGATAAAGAGCACAGACTCTGTAAATGTCTGTTGAATAAACAAAGGACCTGTTGTGTGAGATTGTGGTAAGCCACAAACTACACACAGAAAGGTTCAGAGGTGGCAGGTGCAGTCCCTCCTCTGCAGGTGAGCACTGCAAGAATGGGAGTCCTTTCAGAACCTGCAGGTATCTCCTTCAGGGCTGGTCTGAACTTGAACTGGAATGAACCAAGGTGGAAGAGAGGCTTGTGATTTGTTCATGAGACACAGAGCAGCCAAACGTATTTCAGATGTGACTTCTTCATGAGAGGGCACCCAGCACGGAGCCTTCCAGATGTGGTGCTAACAAGGAGCTGGACCTTTAAATAGCATGCAGCTTCCATGCGTGATTTGAACTTCTCAAATACTAGTCTTTAATCATATGTTTGGCTCCCTCAGCTCTCTACTCATAAAATGTTTACACAGGCTCTCCAGGTAGAGTTACCAGATTCAGCAAATAAAATGACAGGATTCCCAATAAAATTTAAATTTCAGCTAAAAATGAATAATCAAACAATCGAAAACTTCAACTCAACAACAGAAATTATTAATTATATATTATGGTATATTTGGAGATGCTTATCCTAAAAATTACTCATAGATTATCTGTGATGGAAATTTAATTGATTGTTGCATATTTTATCCTGGAGTCTTTTTTTCTAGTTCACTTTCTGTAAGGAGTTAAACCACAGACCCTTAATTGTTAAGGTGACATGAAAGGTCATTATCAGGTTATTGGTAAAATATTGTTAGCCAGGATCAATAGGCAAAGACTATAATACAGTATGTCCCAACTTTGCAGATGAATAAACTGAAGCTGCAGGTATTATCCGTGACTTGACTGGCTCACAAACATTAACAGACAAAAATATTAGAGGAGGGCCAGAGATTTTTCTCAGGGGTACTGGCACTTGCCTAGCAAAGGCAAAGTCCCTGGTTTGATCCCCGGTGGCCACATACAACAATACTGGGCACAGTGACTCATGCCCACCACAATCAGTACCACATACCACAGTGCCAGGCATGGTGGCTGATGTCTGTAATCCCAGCACTCGGGAGGCAGAGGCAGGAGGGTTGCTGTGAGTTCCAGGTTTGTCTGACCTACATAGTGAGCTCAGGGCCAACCTGAACTACAAAGCAAGACCCTGTCTCAAAAATAAACAAACAAACAAACAAACAAATAAATAAATAATGTGAAGCTAAGATTCAGAAGGAAACAAGACTCTACATTTCATATCAAACCCATGATCAGGTAGGGCCCGGGACTGGGAGCTTTGGCCCTGGACTTCCAACTCTTGGTCCCTCCCTCTAGCTCCCAGGATCCACACTAGGTCTCTCAGGACAAAATAATGGAAACCTGCCCTGAGGAATCAGGAATGCATTTGGTATCCTTCTCTGCTCAACCATATTCATTAAGTGCAGGCTCCGTTGCTTAGCTGGTTATAGTGCCTGTCCAGTAAATAACATTCACTAATTCATTTCATCACTGTCTTTTTGTTGTATATTTTCTAGATATAATGCCTTATGCTAGAAATCAATGCTCTCTCAGTGAATGAAATCCTTTCATTTTTGTAGTTCTTGGGCAAAGGCATATTAATTTAGTAAACAAAAACTCTTTAAGGACTAAGAAATGATAGAGAGTTTGTAAAGGAATATAACAAAGGGATCTGAGTTGGGTTATGGATCACAGAAGGTATCACCAAAAAGGAGACATTTTGGCTAAGAACTAAAACTGGGAAGATCAAACCAAGAAAAGGAACAAAAACACAGCAAGCAGAGAAAGTGGAGGCTCACTGCCCATGGTACTTAATCAGAGTCACTCAGTGAATCAGTGGTACTGGCCCAGAGCAAAGGCAGTTCTCCTGATGTTCAGGATGGTACTATTTTCTTGACCCCAGAGGCACCTGTTGAATCAGGGATTTGCATGCCCCATCCAGCTATCTCAGAAAATCTCAGATCTGTTCTAAGTGACAAAGCTTTTGCTTGTCTGTATATTGCTCTTGTAATGAGTTAGAAAACTATTCCCTCCCTTGGAATCATCTGTTATTACCCTTTCTGGTCAAACCTAGCTAACTGATGGAGTCTGTGGTATGATTCATACAGATATCTGAATGTTGCTCCTACTTTAATCCAGTGGGCCAGCACAGTGCTCAGTTGGCCCTGATGACATAAATATAAGCTGTTGAAATTTTCCTAATGTGCCTCTAGATCACAACTTTTGCAAGAGAGAACCAGAGTTTTTTTCAAGAAATCAGTTAGAGCACTTTTTCGTGTGTTTCAGAAAAGCAGCTAAGAAACACATGAAAAAATGCTCAACAACACTGGTCATTAGAGAGAAGCAGATGAAAACAATTCTGAAATTTCAACTCACTCCACAAAGTATGGTTGCTATCTCAAAATTAGCCAGCAACAAATGCTGGAGAGGCTGTGGGGAGAAAGGAACCCTTCTCCACTGTTGGTGGGAATGTAGACTGGTACAACCACTCTGGAGATCAGTGTGGAGAGTACTCAAAACTTAGGATTCTATGTCTCATCTGACCCTGCTCTTCCCCTGCTAGGAATATACATGCAAGAATTAAAAGATTAATCACACAGCAACATGTGTGCACCCATGTTTATAGCAGCTCAGTTCATGATAAATAAATCCTGAAAAAAACCAAATGCCCATCAATTCTAGACTGTATAAAGAAGATGTGGTTTGTTTTTTAATAAAATGGAGTATTATACTGCCATAAAGAATGATGAAGCTGAGTCATTTATACTCAAGTGGATACTTTAAGGACATACTCATAAGTGAGATAAATAGGTCACAGATGTGTGAAAATCATGTTTTCCCTGGTATGAGAATTTGAAGTTGTAAATGAGTTCTAGAATGAGTGATAGATATTGTGAAATAGTAAATATTCAAAGGGAAATGGGGTTTAGGGGTAAGTAACGAAGGGAAAGAAAAAATTGATGATAAAAGAGGAAACGAAGCTTGTGTATATAGGGGTGATAGCTTATATGGTGGGTAGAGAAAGGAGAAAATGAGAATTAAGTCATGTTATATACTGGTACAAATTCTCAGTGTGATCATGATGTATATATAAAATCTACCCACATCACAATAAAAATAATAAAATAATTAAAAAAAATAAATCAGTCTCAGGAGGCAGAGACAGGAGGATTGCTGAGTTCGCGGCGGCTTGCCTGGGCACCATAGTGAGCTCAGGGCCAGCCTGAACTACAAAGCGAGACCCTGTCTCAAAAGCAAAAGCAAAACCAAAACCAAAACAAAACAAAACAAAAAAATAAATCAGTGCCAGGCTTGGTGGTGCACGCCTGTAATCCCAGCAATCAGGAGGCAGAGACAGGAGGACTGCTAAGTTCGAGGCTTGCCTGGACTACATAGTGAGCACAGAGCCAGCCTGAACTACAAAGTGAGACCCTGTCTCAAAAAAAAAAATAAAATAAAAAGTAAATCAGTTGGAGAGGCCTGACTGAGTTACTTGACTGCTTCAACAAAGAGCTCAGTGCCTTCTCAAGAATCCTACTATGGGGTACAGCTCTGTCCTAACCTTGCTTCAGAGATACCGCACAGGATTCCTTTCCTTGCACAGCTCTTAATTTACCCATTCATAAAATGTCTTGCTGACTCCCAGAGTGTGCACTGTGGTCCTTGTAAGTCTCATCCCATTATTTAATATAGTAATATAGTTAGTTATTTTTTCATTTTCTTTTGAAAGATGGTAAGGCAGACTTCATTAAAATAAGTCCATGGTAAATTATAAGTGTAGGGACCACTGCAAGTGGCATCTTGCAGTGAAGGGAAAGACTGGATTCAGTTTCCCCCTTTTCTTCTGTTTCTTTTTCTACTCTCCCTCCATTCCTCCCTCTTTTTCTTCCTACCCAATTCTCTGTTCACTATAAGTCTAGAAGAATAAACATACAGCTCTAAAAGTAATAGTCTTTCCTCTAAGAAGCCTACAGCCTATTTGTTGATGGAGACATTTAAATGAGTATCTTTACATATCAAAGGACTATTTGTTTTTGCTTGAAAGAATCAGACACATCTCCAGAAGTCAAGTCAAAATTGAGATCAGGGGCAATCACTGGACTCCTTGAGGTTCACAGACAGCAAAACACTCTTCCCTTAAGAGACGTGCAGCCTTGAAAACAAGCTAGGTCTTCATCATCAGATGAATGGATAAAGGAAGCCGGCTCACAAAGACAGTGGGCTACTGTCAGCCTTAGAAAGAAAGTAAGTCTGTCATTTGTGATAACTCACGTTGATATGGAAAACCTTGTTAGTAAAGTATGCCAGACTCAGGGCAAATGCCACATACTTTTACTTATACAAAATCTAAACTCACAAAGCACAGAGGAGAATGATGGTTACTAAAGGATGGGAGGAAGGATTGGAGACATGTTGGCTGAAGAATGCAAAATACCAGTTAGACAGGAGGAATAAATTCACAAGATCTGTTGGCCTACATAGTGACTGACTATAAGTCACAATAATGTATCTTAAAACTGAAAATTGCTGGGAGTAGGTTTTAAATGTATTCACCACTGATAAATGGCATATGAAGTAACAGATGTTAATTGGCTTGATTTAGTCATTAACTGTGTATACATATTATAGTACATCAGGTTGTATACCATAAATATGTAGTTGTGTATTGTTTTCATTGAGTTTTTTTTTTTTTTTGGCAGTTCTGGGGATTGAACTCAGGCCGTTGTGCATCCAAGGTAGGCATGCCACTTGAGCTAAATCCCCAGCCCTGCTTTGATTGATGATTTTTATAGATATATGTCACCTAGTTAGAAGACAGATAAACAAGCAGACAAACAGACCAATCCACAAGCTGAAGAAGACATTTACTAAAATACTTAACTTTCCAACACTGGGATCAAGAGTTCCATACAGCAGATGGAGTAGGAACAATCCTGTCTGAAGTGAGGCTGACAGCCTATTAGGAAGGCTCGACTGACGTTGAAACCAAGGAATAAATTAGCACCCTCCGTTGGAAAAGGTGACCTGGAAAGAGGAAGGTAGGAAAGGCACAAAATGTGGAAGGCCATGGTCATGGGCAGTGCGATCGTCCAGTGCCTGGAAAAGGAAGTTAGGCGCAGGAGGGGAGCAGGCATATGCTTCAGCTGATGTGTGGCTATTCCTCAAGGCTAAATAGTAATTCTGCTTCATATCCATCTAATTATCCATGCTGGCACTGGCAATCTCATGTTCATTATACGTGTGCAGCACATGAGAAAAGCCAAGAGGGCTTTTCTTTCCTTATTGAAAACCTTTAGGTTTTGAAAGACAGGGCAGGGCTTGATAGTAGTGATCCTACGGTAAGCTGTGCAGACATCTTGTTCAGCAACCTAAATTCCACAGCAGGTGACGTCACCCATGTGTGCCCTATAAAGGAAGCAAAGCTCCAGTGCATTGGAGCTATTTTTCTGCATCCATACGCAGTGCCACGAGGATGGCTGTCTCGGTACTGCGACTCACCGTCATCCTGGGACTGCTCCTCTTAATACTGTCCTGCCATGCAGGTATGTGCTTTGAATCACAGCTGTGAGCTGTGCCATAGGGAGTAGGGTTTGGAGAAACTTGGCACTGACCCCAGAATAGAGAGGGGAGGGCCCTTGGGTGCTACAGAAAGAGTCACAGAGAAGGGACAGGAGGCACGTCTTCCAACCAAGAGAGGATCTTTACTATCTTCTACACCCATTAAACTTCCATCTTCAGTAAGTGTATGAAGGTTGCAATAAGTTTTTCTTATATAATCATATTTTATATGACAAATTTCTTGAGAGGTGGAGAAGTGTTTTTGTTTCATTTTGTTTTGTTTTGTTGAGACAGGATCATGCTCTATAGACTTGGCTTGGTCTTAAGCTTGCAGCAATCTTCCTACTTTGGTCTCCTAGATTTTGGAATTACACACCTACACCATAATGTCTGGCTCAGGGTGGGATTTTTTTATGATCATAACTAATAATGTCTAGTGACAGAATAAGACTCCTAGGATGGCTGTCCCACTAACCAGACATGTAGCTTTAGCTGTATCATTTAATCTCTGGAAATCATACATACAAGGGAACATTAATGTTAAATTTTTCATGGAGTTGTCATAAAAATTAGATTAAAAGCACAATAAATTGGAATAGTATATGGTCAATAATAAGCACTTAATAAACATTAACTGTTATGTTATCCTGTGTAATCTTTTATCTTTTGGTTGTTTTTTGAGACAGGATCTTGCTATGTAGTTCAGGCTGATCTGGAACACATTACGTAGTCCAGGCTGGCCCTGAACTCATAGTCATCTTCCTGCCTCAGCCTTCTAAGTGCCAGGATTCCAAGTGTGCACCACCATGCCTGTCAATCTAACTGTAATTGACCATTCATAATTCCAGTGTCTTAGTTACTTTTCTTTCATTGTTGAGACAAGATAACACCCAAAGTTAAAGAGGGAAAGGTTTATTTAGCTCACAGTTTGTAGAGGTTTCAGCCCATAATTAGCTGGTTCCCAGGTAAGATAGCATGGCAGAGAGGCATCACAGAAGAGAACCAGTTCATGATGGGAAGAAGGCAGCAAAGCAGTGAGAAATGATCACAGCTCTTTCTATCCCTTATAGTTTATCCGCACTCCTTAGGTGGGTAGCCCTCATACCCTTAATACTAAGGGTCTTGAGTTTAGCACTGCACCACACTTCAGTCCCAGCATCACACACACTAGGTCTAGTTACTCTGAGAAACCTCATCTGTGACTGTGTGAAGCTTTGGTAGACATTGAGACAACCACAACTCCTAGTGAGTAAACGTGCACACTGTCATCATCTGGAGCTGGCACAGATGTCTAAGGAAGAGGTGTTTGGTAGTGAAGCTAGATTCCTCTTTTATGATTAATGTCTGACCTGGCAGGGTAAAGACCACAAGGTAGTAAGCAGCATGTCTTCATTCATTAACTTTTGTCTGCCAAAGACTTTCAGCTCTTGACTTTTCTCCCAATAGTGCAGATATTTAGCAACACAGTCCTTTGAAGGTGACTTGGGGGAACTCACAACACACCGCCAACCACTCACTGACTAGGCACAGCACACAGGCATGATAGGACAATGACTCTTGTGGGGCCTACACCCTGTGGCTGTGGGAGCCAACACAGAGAAGCCAAAAGTCAGACCTGTGGGCCAGAGGGTTAGCTCAGTGGTTCCGGTGCCTGCCTCGCAAGCGCAAGGTCTTGAGTTCAGTCCTCGGTAACCACATACAATGCTGGGTGTGGAAACTCACACCCACCAACAATACCAAATCAAGTAACTGTCAACCTTATCAGATAAAATAACACCTTTATCATCACTGTGTGAACTGTAAAAACTATACAAATACCATGCTATATTTACTCACAAATTTATAATCATATTGAGTAAGACATTCAACTGGGTAGTTAATGCAAACAAAGGATTTTTTAAATTATATATGAAAAGAGAAAATAGTTATATACTTTGGAATGTGCTGATAAGTCTGAAATGTCTCAATAGTTGAACAGAAGTTTTAAATTTTCATTAAAAAGAATAAAAAATAATTTTGTTGCTGTTATTATTACTAATAATAATAGCACATTAAATGTTTGTTATGATCTTACCTTGGGCCTCTTATTATGGTAAGTGGTCTATGTGATATATAAATGTCCAGATAAATGTATGCACACTTACGTGATATCTGTAGGAGATAAAATCTCTTTCATTCCTGACAACACAATGAGGAAACAGATACGTTAGTCAAGCACTATACACAAGGTAACATGGTAACACCTTACTGAAAACAGGAAACAAACTCAGGTTGGAAGACTCCCAACCTTGTGATACTCAATGTTCTAATACTTCTCAGGATGTCTGAGGCTCAGGAATGAAGTCAAGATCTGATTGTCACATCTTGCCATCCAGGCTGTATATTGAAAAGTAGTGTGAGTGTCAAATTAAAATAAAAAGTCAATCCAATTATATTGTCATAATGTAGATAAAATAAAAGAAGAGAAAAACTCACCTTTCATATACAAATGTTTGGTTTGGACTTGTCAAACATTTTCAGCAAACCATTCCTTGGAGGTAGAATTCTATAATGTGAATAAGAGTCTCTTAAAAGCATACAGGTTAAAAACCTGGCTCAGTCTCTTTTTAGGTGATTTAAATCATGTAATTGGCCTAAGCATTGGTATTCTCCTCCGTAAAGTTATAATACCATTGCACTGAACGCAGATAAAAGCATGTCATGAAAGTTCTATCCCATTTTTAGCACAACTGACATTCCACAAAAGTTGCATTTTTTTTCTTGTGATGAATACAAACCAGTTCTAGCCCTGAATTTTAGGTGAGGAATATGTATTTGTCCTTTTTTTTGTGGTACCTGGGATTGAACTTGGACCCTTCTGCTTGCTAGGTAGGTGCAGTACCACTTGAGCTAAATCCCCAGCCCCCTTTTTTTAACCTTAACTTTTAGATAAAAGGACTTCACACATAATGCTAGACTTAGAAAAATACTTTTTGAATGAAGAAATGAACAGCTGAAGGAATGAATGAATACTTGGTAATTAATAGACAAATTTTTGCTATAAGTCCAAGACTGGTATTCCTATCAAATCTCTGGTTAGGGCATAGGCAACAACCAATGTTTGGAGATATGAATGTCAGTATTTTTAATGAATAGTTTCCATTTTAAGATATTATACCAGTACAAAGATTTTGATATAATTTGATAATCTTCACACTGTTTTGAGTCCCAATTTCTCCATCTATAAAATCAAATAACTGTCAGCCTTATTAAATAAATTAACACTTTTATCATCACTGCATGAATTGTAAAAACTATACAAATACTATATTTACTCAAAAGCTTATAACCATATTGAGTAACATATTATCTGAAGTAATGGGCTATGTTCTGTCTAGAAATTGGGACTTCATAAGTTCCAATTATGATAGGGTGGCTTGATAAAATAAAAGACACACAGATAATTTGACATTTCAAATAGGTAGTAATCTTTTAGTGTCATTTCGAAAAATTGTGTGAGTCACTTTTATACCAGAAAGGCATTTCCTGCTTATCTAAAATTTAAATTTTACTTAGCACTATAATTTTGCGTGCCAACTCTGCTCACATTACTTGTCAAGCTACAATAAATTTAAAAGATAAAGGTCCTACTTCATTCTGTCCTAGGCTTATTGTACACTTTGTAGGTGTATCATTCTTCCATTAGTTCTCACCTCCAAAAATAAAGATCACTAACAAAAGCCAAAACCTTGAGAGGGGACTTCAAAGAACGAATCACCTTCTCTCAGGGACCAAGTATAAGAGACCTATATTTATGGTTCATTCTTTTATTCTTTGTAAGGTCTTCTGCAAGTCCCTAATCTTTTCAGTTTCTTAACCCAGTGAGAAAAAAAAAAAAAAATATATATATATATATATATACACATGCTCATATGATTGGCCAAGGATAAAATTACATCATACTTGTAAAATAACTATTTATATAACTTTTACATGATATATAAGTGATAGAATCTGTTTTTCACCATTATTATTATACTACTTTTAATCTTACTAAAGAAACAAGAATTGTGTACCAGTTCTTGTCAAAAAGTCACCACAGCATACTTCAAAAATCTACAATTTAATATCAGACACACATGAGTTTGAATTATATTTCTGCCACTTCCTAATTCTGTGACCTTGAACCAGTTTCTTCAACCTTTCTTCAGTTCCATCCTTCAGCTTTACGTTAGGGTGATAACTCTTCCTGCCTTATGGACAAAGAGAGACAACACATGTGGCCTGTCTGTCATAGCCATGTGCTCAAGAAATGCTAGCCACTGGTGTTGCATCTCTGTCTTTTTTGTCACAGGCAAGGTGATGCCAGGAAAGATAGGAATTCTTCCGTTTTTCAAACCTACTGCTAGCATGAACCAGTTGCTTAACTTTGAGAAAGGCATTTCTGCTAGCTTCAGTTTCCTTATCCACATGCTTTTTTAAAGCATCGATCTTTGCTTTTGTAATTGTGGGAGACAGGGGAAGATGACACAATCAGAATCCTCATGGCAAACTCCAGTGCCCCGTGAGTCCAACAGCAAAAGGGTTAAAGAGCAACAAACAATAAAATGGAACCTTGAGAAAAATGCTGAGCCTGAGTTCCACTCTTGCTACTCTAAGCAGCAGCAGCAGAAGGCCAAATACCACACAAGCAGAAAAAGCCAATGCCCTGAGCTCGTCTCACTTTTATTTGGTACCAAGCCTTCACATTCCAAATCCTGACATGTCTAAGACAGGGCAGTTATCCACAGTAGTCCCTGTAGTTGAACATCTCGTAGGTTGGGGCAGACATCCTTAAATCTGAGTAAGTAAATCTGAGTAAGTTTTAAAACCAATAATCCTAGAGCAGTAATCCTTGCAGCTTAAACTCCCATAGGGTGGGACAAATGTCCACAATAATCCCAGCAGGTGATCCCGCAGGGCAGGGCAGACATCCGTAAATCCAAGTAAGCAAATCTCTTAAATCTAGGTAAGTCATCCGCAGTTCCCAACAGTAATAAATGAGATAATGTATGTGAAGAATTTAACCAGGCAAGTATAAGATGATTAAAAGTTCCCCATATGGAAAAGAGACCATTTTTGTATATTTTGATAGAGTTTCACTAAGTTGCCAAGACTAGGCTTGAACTCTCAATTCTCCTAGCTTAGCTACCCATGGCTGGTATTACAGATAGGTGCCACCATCCTCTGCTGAGAGAGACTTCTCTTTATTTCTTTCCAACTTTTTTTCATTTCAGTGCTAGGGCTTGAACCCAGGGCCTTTGCACTAGGCAAATGTTCTACCACAGAGCTACCTACCTAAATCCCCCTTCTTACTGTGATGAATTACCACTGAGTTTCTATTCTCTTTCAGAAGACAAACCAGAGGAAAAAACAGAAAAGACACCAGGTGATTCTGAAATAAAGCCAGACACAGACATCCCCAAGTTCCTGAACCTCCTGGGCACAGAGATCATCGAGAATGCTGTTGAATTCATTCTCCGCTCCATGACCAGGGGATCGTAAGCACTGAGACAAACCCTGATTTTGTCCTATTCTCTGTTAGTAATGACTGCATTGTCTCAAAATGAATAAAAAAGGATCAATGCACTATTTTTCACTGAAAAATATTTTTTGACTTTAGCATAAATTTTCAGTCTAATGAACTGAATATATGTATATATCCCCTTAAGACTCGCCTGGTGTGATGGCTCATGCCTGTTATCCCAGCATTTGGGAGGCAGAGGCAGGAGGAAGGATTACCAAAAACTAGAGGCAAGTGTAAACTACATAGTGAGCACAGGGATAGCCTGAACTACAAAGTGAGACCTTGTCTCAAAAAAAGAAAGAAAAAGAGAGAGAGACAGACAGACAGAGACAGAGACAGAGACAGAGACAGAGACAGAGACAGAGACAGAGACAGAGAGAGAAAAGAAAAGAAAAGAGTTAATAGACAATAGAATGAGCCCTGGACAGGAAACAGAAAGCCAAGTTCTGGTCCTGACTCAGGTGCTATTTGCTGGGTGATTTGAGCACAAGACAGTGCTGTGTTGATTCATGACAGATGCGCTGAGTCATGGGTATATTTTGTAGCTTGAGTAGTTCAGAGGGGTGACAGGCAGCAGATTACCTCTCCTTAGAGAACCTCTCAGCCCACTCACTGCAATTCTGAGCGGTTGCCTCTGAAGCATGAACCACCTCAAAGTCTTTCCAGTGTTTCCATTCTACTTTGAAGACCACGGGCCCAATTCCTATAAAAACTTATTTTAGCCTACACGGCTTTGATTTTACATGGCTGCTTCACCTTCACTCTCCAAGAACAAATTTCCTCTCCTGAACTTCCATGAATTTTCTGTCTCTGCCTCTTGGTGCTGCACTGTACTGCATAATGCTTAATCAGAGCATAATAAAATGAGGTCAACTACCCACCTGCTGACCACAGGGTCATCTGGAGTTTATTTTTAAAAATATAATTTTCCTATATTCCATGTTGCTTTATATGAGGATAAAACTAATGGCATACTTTTTATTTTCAAACAAGCATTCCAGGTGACTTATATGAAAGTCATTCCCTAACAGGTGCTTTGGCTTACAAACTTGAGCCTCACAGTTTCACATGGCTCCTAAATTTCGCTCCTATTCTATTTTGATATGAATGCCTTTATTCTCAAGTAGAGCAGATTCATGGCTTGCATTGGGTTCTCAAACATAGTGAACAGGAACCAATTTCTATGAGACCAATTGGGAATCTTGTTGGAATCTCTGTTCTGCTTAAGTCAACATATTTGGTGAAGCTGTATCCTACATAGCATCTCGGGAAAGGATGCACAGAGAAACTCACCATGAGCAGAGAAATTGGACTCCAGAGTCCATAATAAAGTAATTCCTGGCATGTATATCAAAGTCCTATTAATAAGTGACAAGTAAAAATTAAACTACATCTTAGGGCTGGCTTTAAGTAGCAAGTGAGTTGAGGTATTTCAACTGTACAGCTGCATCTACTGGACACACATCAGAATCTGATGGTTGTTTTAGGCTGTGCATGAGTTGCTCATTATTTTACTTGGCACTTTCATTCATGCCTCTTTATCACACTGTGCACTTGTCTCAGTCAGTTTTGGTGAGCCTTCAAGCTAACCTTAGCCAAAATAAGTAAAAAAAAATCATGAGAGTTTTTTATGGAACACAACACCAATTTTGCCATCGATGTACATTGTTACAGGTGTGTAATACCTACATCTATTATTTAGAATCTATTGATGCTTATTATTATTTTAATTCTTTGAATTTTATTATTTTAAACAATGAGGACTTAACAGGAATACATATCCAAAGTTTTTTGATGTTTATTGCGTGTTCTACCAGAAAAATCAAATGAAAAATTTTTAAAAAGACAAATCCTTGCTGGGCGTGGTGGCTCATGCCTGTCATCCCAGCACTCGGGAGGCAGAGGCAGGAGGATTGTTGAGTTTGAGGCTTGCCTGGGCTACCTAGTGAGCTCAGGGCCAGCCTGAACTACAAAGCAAGAGCCTGTCTCAAAAGAAAAAGAAAGAAGAAAAAGAAAAAATGTGAACACAAAAATATACCATCAGTTACTAAAGGCCATCACTTCAAAGGAATGTGCCTGCACTGAGAGCATCATTCTTAGTTAACACATTGCTAAAGCTAAGAAGCCTTTACTATTGGTGAAGAGTTAATCCTGCCTGCTAAGAACATTAATTTTCATGCAGGCTGGAGTTCAAAAGCTAGCACATGTTCCTCTTTTGGCTAGTGCTACAATTAAATGAATTGATGTAATAGTAGAAGATCTTGAGGCACAATTGTTAGAGGAGATTAACACATCACCATGGTTAAAATCTAGACTAATAAATCTACCAATGTTGCTGACAATATAATAGTACTTACTTTTGTTTAATATATTCCTCAGGAGGATATGAAGTTATATATTTCTATTGACAGCAAGCACCACAGCTATTCAAGTATTTAAGCGATTACATGCCAACAGAGTTGAACTGGTCATATTGTGTCAGTACATGAATGGACAGAGTGGCTTCCATGAGTGCCTTTAGGTTTCACTACTTGGGTCAAAGAGACCTCATAGCTGTGTGAAACTACACACTGTCCTATCCATAATGAAATGCTTGTTAACTGAAACATTTAATGACACTTTACACAATGTGATTAAATTCCTCAACCACTATATAGGACAAACCCTTAACTGGTGTCTGTTCATACAGCTTTATGAGACTGACCGATACAAAACACAAATATCTTCTCTTATGCACAGAAATGAGATGGTTTCCTAAAGGTAGAGCACTAGCCACATTTTTGAGTTATGAGAGCCCCACCAGAAGTTTCGTTTAGAAAAACACTCACCACTTACAGTATACATCAGTAATATAGAACAGATCTCAAATCTTGTTTACTCATGTGACATATTCAACATGCTCAGTGAAATCTGTCACTTCAGGGACAATGACAACTGTGTTCAAACCAGGAGATAAAGTGGATGCATTCAAAGTCAAATTGGAACTATAGTGAAAATGAATAAACATTGAAATTTTTGTCACATCTCAAACCTCAGTAGAGATTGTGAAAGAGATGAGTCAGGACCCCCTTCCTCCCAGCTGTTACTTGAGTATTCATCTCAGTTTCCAAAAGAGGATAAGAATTACTTGCGGGTACAAAAAATTCTGAATTGGAAAGGAATGGCTCTGTGACGTATTTGTGAATAGTGAAGGAGAAAGGTAAAAGAACAAGTTAACAGGCTTTGTATAGGAAAAACCTCTGTGCTAAGCAGGCTAGGAAAACATATTTTGAACTGAGTCTTAGGGCAACAGACCTTGGTATAGATAATTTTTGGCACCAGATGTATTAGTTTTGGTCTTCCTGGGTGAAGCTGGCCCCTTCCCCAGGAACACAGGCACAAAGAACACAGCCTTCAGATCACCAGGGAAAATGGAACTGAGTTTTTTATTATCAAGAGTACTAGAAATTTCTCAAAATAACATGTCTGGCTCCAGCTTCTGGCCAAAGCTGTGACCATACACATCCAGTTACAATGACCACATCTGCCTTTGTCTTGGTGCCGCTTTTGTCTGTAGTACCGATAAATAGGGAGTGAAGAAGCATAGGTTTGCCTCAGCCCAACAAGAGACTGTTCTGATCTGCCAGACCATCAGCAGTAGAGCTGTTCCCGTGCTGTTTTCTGGTGATGACATGCTGAGTGGTAAAGGTGGAACAACAACAACAACTTCTTCTTCTTCTTCTTCTTCTTCTTCTTCTTCTTCTTCTTCTTCTTCTTCTTCTTCTTCTTCTTCTTCTTCTTCTTCTTCTTCTTCTTCTTCTTCTTCTTCTTCTTCTTCTTCTTCTTCTTCTTCTTCTTCTTCTTCTTCTTCTTTTTCTTCTTCTTCTTCTTTCTTCTTCTTCTCCTCTTCTTTTCTTCCTCCTCCACCTCTTCTTCTTTTTTTCTTCTTCTTCCTGTCTTCTTGTTTTCTTCTCCTCCTCCTCCTTCTTTCTTCTTCTCTTCTCCTCCTCCTCTTTTTCTTCTCCTCTTCTTCTCCTTCTTTTTCCTCTTCCTCTTCCTCCTCCTCGCCTCCTCCTCCTTCTCCTTCCCCTCCTCCTTCTTCTTCTTAATGCTTTTTAATCATTCCCAACATTCTGTTTAGCAGTAGCTCTGTTCCCATGCTGTTTTTCCAGTAATGACACACTGAGTGGTAAAGCAGAACTATTTTTCCTGTCTCTGTACTTTTTTTCCTAATTCCCAATTTCTTAAACTTCCTTGGGTATATAGTGGCTTTATTTGGGGCTTGAGCTGGTAAAATTTATTAAAGGTACACCACAGTTGACAAAT
This sequence comes from Thryonomys swinderianus, assembly GCA_004025085.1. Classification (NCBI taxonomy): domain Eukaryota; kingdom Metazoa; phylum Chordata; class Mammalia; order Rodentia; family Thryonomyidae; genus Thryonomys; species Thryonomys swinderianus. The sequence continues at coordinate 39,699 of PVIC010008825.1, forward strand.
TGCCCTTGTCAACACACAGTAAGCCAGGTGAACTGACTTTATCCTTTCTGGGAGAAAATCAAATTTTTAAAATCACAAATGATGGTGGCTTTAAGAGTAAATTGAAGACAACTTTAAAGCTCCATAGTTCCGAATTAAAGTAAAAATGGAGTACCCTGAGATAACCACAAAAGCACTGGAAAGGCTACTTCTGCTTCCAATATCCTGCCTTTGTGAAGAAGAGTTTTCCACCATGATAGCAACCAAAGTGAAATTATAGAGCAGACAAGGTAGAAGGAACTCACTTTGGGGGTTACCGTCTTCCATCCCCAATCAGATATAACTGTCTAGTTGCAAAGTGGCAAGCTCAGGGACTCCCACTTGTTATGCATTATGGTGAGTTGTATGATTATTTCATTATTAATTATAATGATATAATAATATAAGTAAATTATACAATAAATGTGATGTGCTTGAATCACTCCAAAATCATCCCTCTCCCTAACTGGTACATTAAAAATTTGTTTTCTGTGAAATCAGTCCCCAGGGCCAAAAATGGTTGGGGGCTATTGCCCCAGGAAACTTCCTAGATTAAAAAAATGACAAATTTTTCCTAGATTAATCATAAAATTCTACTACCTGATTTGATATGAAATCACTGTCAGCTCTGGGCTCAGAAATGGTGCCTTACCATCTGCCTTTTTCCCTTTCTCTCGCAGTACTCTGATGGAATAGTCTGCTTTCCGTTGCTGAAGTTCATGACCATCTTGGGCTGTCTGGTTTTCTTTCTTTTCTGCCTGAAATGTTTCTCTTTATTTTTATTTTATTTTTTCTTTATTTTATTTATTCTTATTATTTCTTTATTTCACTGTGCTTGATGCTTCACCTCATTTAAAAATACTTTCCCAGAAAATTACTCTCATCCTCCCGTTAAGATTCCCTCCTTCCATTTCTCACTTCACTTCATCATAAGGTCCTTAAAACACTTGCTACTATCTGAAATGCCCAGGCAAGCCGCCACGAACTCAGCAATCCTCCTGTCTCTGCCTCCCGAGTGCTGGGATTACAGGCATGAGCTACCACGTCCGGCATTGTGGTACGCGGTGTTGATTGTTGGTGGGTGTGTCTCCATGCCCAGCATTCTATGTGGTTACCGGGAATCGAACTCAGGACCTTGTGCTTGCGAGGCAGGTGCCGGAACCACTGAGCTAACCCTCCGGCCCAAAAGCAGATATTCTTAACTCCCTCACCCTTTGGGAAGCATCATTATGTTTGTATTTTCCCTCTCTGCTGGTGTCTTTGGCTTAATTTGTTGGTCCCCTCAATATTTTCAGCCATCTTTTATCATAATTTTATTTTATTTTTTAGAATGCCCTTGCTTCTTAAATATCTTGTCTCCCCAAGACAGAAGATGCTTGCTTGCTCCACTGCTGCTTGCATATTGGAGGTATTCCATGGAACGCAGTGAGCTTCAGAGATCGACAGATCTGTTACTTTTTCCCCGCGGCTCCATGTTCAAATGACTAATTGCTGCAAAACTTCATCTAGTTCTCCACCAACATCTCCATTTCCTAATACCAGCCCCATCATCTCAGTCAACATCCTACTCCTCATATCTCCTCATATTTCCATTCACTCAGAACCCCAAACCCTCAGTTTTCCTGGATTATTGCTGCCAGTTGCTGCCTCTATCAAAATGCTGAATAGTCTGCCCTATATTGCCTTCTTATTCTTTTCTTCAGCCCCATTCACTAGTTGACCTGGTTGGATCCACCATTACCTCTTTTCTGGGTACATTTTATTCCATTTATCTTTACTGTCTTCTCTCATGTCTTACTCCAACCCATTTCCAACCTATTCCAAAAGATTTTATAAAAACTGAGAATTTATGCCTATTTTTGTCATGTTTGAAACTCGTGAATTTCTGTTGCTTACAAACCAGAATAAAGGCTTTAGGCAAATGGCAAATCTCTGATGCTGGTGTGTTCTCAATCACACTTTTCACCCCACAGCCCACACTGGGAACCTGGTGGCAGATGGCTTGTGTTTTCAGGGAAGATTCTGTTTGTATAAACCACAAATAGTTTACACATCCCTTTTCGCCCTACCAGCAATGACTATCCCCAAGTTATAACACTGCTCTGCTTATCTTTCAAGACTAAATGTTTTTCTAAAGTCAAATTTTAAAACAAGGCCTGTGATGCAGTCACAGACCTGTGCAACTACAATATTTAGTTTTCTTGTATTGATTTTTGTAATTCATTTTAGGAATTTTCATAATGATTAACAATAACATTTTCATATTATTTCAGTGACTTGTGTTTATATTCTCTACCAGGTCTAGATCTACAGTCTCTTCACAAACCACACATTAGCCATCTTTACCTTCTCCGAAGCCACCTTGCTACCCATCTTTGAGCAGCAGAGTACAGTGTAAAATTTGAGCATGCCATAATAACTTTAAAGGTCTAAGTTTTAAAGTTTGATTCGCAGTTTAACAGCAATGTCATTTAAGCTTTTTGAAGTTCAGAGATTTCCACATGTAAAAAAGGTAAAATAAATATTTGTTCAGCACGTATTGATTAACTCATACTATATGTCAGGCATCTTTGTAGTTGCTGGGGATATGTGACTTAACAAATACATCAGAATATCTCTTTTGTGGAATTGATGTATGAAGAGATATCCAACCAATTGACTTGTTGGAATGTTCAAAGAGATAATCATGGGTACATTGCTTGCTAAGCATTGTTGACAAGCAACTATGAACTGTTATGGGAGTCTTAGGTTTTATTGCTTCTTGAAATAGAAAAAATATGAAGACAGAAAGTTTGGTTCAATCTTCACAAAATCCCTTAGTGATCACTGTAACAGTGCTATTCAGTTTAGATCATGGCTCATTTTTCTGTCTCACCCTTTTTCTTACTTTCTCTTTTTCCCTTTTTAGGAAGATTTGTGGAATCTGATGATAAGCCAGGAGAACAGTTATCAAAAGTGACCTTGTTTAATGATTTTAACTTAAAATTTACAAGTAAAATAATCATAGATTGTATCAGATAAAGAAGTCAATCTATGGCTTTACCACCCTGAACATGCCTGATCTCATCAGATAAAGAAGCTTGTGTGATTCCTTTTAATGATTTGGGGCATTCATGTAGGCATACAAGCAGAGAACATTTTTTGGTTCTTATTGTATTTTTCTTATTGTAGAATTTTATATATATATAAATATATATAAATCTTATGTATATATAAATTATATGTATATAATTTATATATAAAACATATATAAAATATGTATATAATCATATATAATATAAATTTTATATATGCTCACACACATATACATACACACATATATGCATAGATACATATATACACACATACATACATATATATGTACATACACATATAAATATTAATCTGGGCTCAAACTCAGGGCCTTGAGGTTGCAAGGCAAGCACAACACTATGAGCTAAATCCTTGGCCCTTCATATATATACATATATATATATATATAATATATATATATATATAAAATCATTTGAACTTAATAAATTTCTCTTGAAAGAAGAGGTGAAATTGTGGGATGGTGTCAGTGAGCACAGGAAGAAATGACCTAGTTACAGTCGTGGCTCTGCTGGGCATTTGCTTCTGTGCCCTTTCAGTCACCAGCACATATACCAACACTCAAGAGAGAGCATGTTTATCATGCCTGACATTACAGAGGTTCTAGGCCGTGGCTTGCTGGGCTGAGGTGGCACGTGAACACAGGGGCACGTGGCATGGCAGCACCATGCACACTGGGTGCTGAATCTTCATGGCCACTTGACTGGCCTGATGCACCCAGAGGAACTCAGTTGAGTCAGTGGGCACCACATGATCCCTTCCCCCTGGATTCTTTCTGCTCTCTGCTTCCCAGGTGCCATGGCCTAAGCAGCTTCCCTCCACCATGCCCTTCGGCTTTGATGTTTCTGCCATCCAGTCAGCTAAGCAGGATTGAAGCCTGTGAAATAAAAGACAAAATAAGCCAAGTCTTCTTTGAGCTGTGGGCATCACAGTGATGAAAACCTGAGTCATACACATCCATGACCAGGAAGTGAAAGCAGGAAAGAGGAACAGATCAGGTATCACAGTTCTCTTTGACATCACACCTCCGATGATGTAAAACCTCTCACCAGATTCTGCCTCCTGGAGTTTCCACCACCTCTCAGTGTGGGAACCAAGACTGACACACGAGCCTGTGGGGATTTTCCAGATCCAGACTACAGCACTCGCTTTGTACAAGTCATGCCTATGAAACAGGTAAAGGGAACACACTGAAAATCAGAAAGCCCACACAGTCCTGTAGTTACTCAGTAAAAGAATGAGAATTTCAGAACTTCATAAAAGGAGAGAAGACTATACATTTCTATAACATGCAGGCAGGGCGAGCATGACGAGTGAAAGCTTTACAAGAAAAGAAACTATGTGTGATCCTGCATACAATCTCAAGTGAAGCCAAGACATAGTTTCAGTAAATAACAAGGATCTAATTGTTATACACCTGATTAGTCTGAGATCCTCTCAACCCCTGGTGAGACGTGTGGGCCTAATATCCAATAGGCTGAGCACATTCAGACCCAGGCTTCCAACTATACCTCTTTATGTATCAAATCATCTGGCAGATGTAAATATAAATTGTTTTTCTTGCACAAGAACTGTGATAAACCTCACTAGGTTATTAAGATTTTCAGAAAATAATAATAAAATAAGGTCAGAAGCACTTTATGGGTTCTTAATTTCTATATTATTTACTGGATTAAAATTATTCCACTGAGAGCCAGAGATTTAGCTCAGTGGTTCTGGCACCCACCTAGCAAGGTCAATGTCCCTGGTTTGATCCTTGGTAACCATATACCACAATGCCAGGCATGGTGACTCACTCCCACCAGCAATCTGTACCACATACCACAGTCCCAGGGCATGGTGTCTCATGCCTGTAATCTCAGCACTTGGGAGGCAGAGGCAGGAGGATTATTATGAGTGCAAGGTTTACCTGGTCTACATAGTGAGCTCAGAGCCAGCCTGAACTACAAAGCAAGACCCTGTTTTAAAAAAAAAAAATTATTCTGTCAGCACAGGTAGAGTTACTGGGTTGGAGCTTCCCAGGGTGGGGTCTAGGAGGTAAACTGAACAGAAAACTCCGATATAGTTGGTGATCCCCACTGAACAAAATTGTCCTTCTACATCCATGACTTCCTATCTATTCTGTATAATTTCTTTTAGGCAAAAAAAAATTAGTTTCAAATTTAGGTCTAGAAGAAACAATACGCCTCCTATAAGGTTTATTCCTCTCTTCAGATCATCAGGTTTATGTGAGTTGGCCTGTTTCCTTTCTGTTTCTGACCTATTCAGAAATGCACAGTGACACTGAGGCTTTAATGTATCCTTGTGTTAAATCTATGTGCCTTTTCCCCTATCTTTGTTTCTGATTCTTCCTTTATATACTTTGAAAAATTTTAATTATTTATTTCCTCAAATATGTATCATAGTTTAATTTAGGATGACTCCTCTTACATTTTAAAAGGACAGATATGTTAAAGAAAGTGTAAATAATGTATCTTTTCTCTGGTATGAGAATCTGTAGATATAAATGAGTTCTAGAATATATGATAGATTTTGTGAAATAGGAAATTCAAAGGGAATGTAGTGGGGGAAAGTAATGAGGGGAAAGAATAAAAATGATCTGAAAAGTAAAAGAAAGCACATGTATTTGGGCTGAGGTTGTGGGATGGGTACAGATATGGGTAAAAATGAGAATTAACTCATGTCATATACTGGTACAAATTCCCCAATGTTGAGTGTGATTGTGAGCTGTCTATAAAATGTACCAATGAAGAATTTAATTAAAAAAAAAGAAGAAAGTGGTAGAGGCCTTCATTAACTTTTTAAGTCTCAACTCCTCTGTGGATGCAGCTGTTTTCTGTGTCTGGCTCCCGTCTCTGAGGACACACCTCTCTGGCTCCCAGACAAGGCATGGGAAGATACACCCTGCTTTTCCAGTTCTGCTTCGCAAGCGGTCCAGGGCATAGCCCTGGAGGTAATTCCCAGCAAGCTGTCAGGATTTGGTTCTTGAATTTACCCAGATTTATTTTGCTTCTGAAAAGATGCAATAAATAGGTCCTCTTTGAGGTCACAGAGATTGTTGTTGGTAGTGATAATTTTTCCTGAGTGTGTTTAAATTTTAATGATTTAAAATATATTATATGTGTTATATAAATTATATATATATATATATATATATATATATATATATATTAAGATAGTATATTAGGGCCAGAGGGTTAGCTCAGTTGTTCTGGTGCCTGCCTTGCAAGCGCAAGGTCCTGAGTTCAATCCCTGGTAACCACATACAATGCTGGGCATGGAGACTCACGCCCACCAGTAATCAATACCACATACCATATACCACATACCACAGTGGTGGCTCATGCCTGTAATCCCAGCACTCGGGAGGTAGAGACAGGAGGATTGCTGAATTTGAGGCTTGCCTGGGCTACAATAGTGAGCACAGGTCCAGCCTGAACTACAAAGCGAGACCCTGTCTCAAAAAAAAAAAAAGATAGCATATTATTAAATATAGTACAATGTATAGTATTATATATGTGCCATTAAAATTAGCCAGGATAACCATAGAATGGTTTAAAAGAAGGAAAATAAAACACAGATATGGTAACAAGTTTAAAGTTCTGGACCCAGTAGGTGACAGGGTGATCTGTCTACAAAGTAAGCTCCGAATTCCTACAAACATATGACACTTCAAAGCTTTACATATTCTTTGTAGAAAGTTGTTCAAAAAATATCAGTGCTCATAGTGACTGTAAAGTAAAAGCTGATCTTCTTTCATTGGTTAGGTTAGGGCTGTTCCATGGCTCGTTATTATTCTCAGAGAACAGCAGCATATTAGTAATAAAGGAATACACTTGGCAAAGTTTAGGAATACATCTGGCAAAGTTTAGCGCACTCTTTCAAGCCACCAACTCCTGACACAGAGGCGTGCCTCGGCATCAACTGCTGGGCTCCTGCTCTGTTATCAGAAAAACTCTCCCAGAATGTTTCAGTGTGTACAGCAAGACAAGACTGAAATCAAAGAGCAAGGTCACCACAACAGCAGCACTCTAGTCTAGAACATGTCATTGTGTTGCTGCTACTGAGTTCCCAAGAGCCACCTTGGATCTTGTCCTTCCCAAGTACTGGGACTTCAAAAACAACCCAACTGCATGTATTTCCAAGCAGTGTTTTGTCTATTAGACTAGCTTCCTGTTTTTCTGTAACCACTGTTGATTTGTATACAACATATATGATGTTTAATAATTTAGAGTGAATAAACCAATAGTGAATACCTACTAAATATTGAAAAGTGCAATTGAATTCTACAATAAATACAGACAGCCTGCACTCTTTTTTTTTAATTGAATTCTTTATTGGTACAATTTATATACATCTCAAAATCACATATAACA
>PVIC010008826.1:0-47116 GCA_004025085.1 Thryonomys swinderianus
TTCTTGAAATTCTCTTTTAATTCATTTTGTTCTGTTTCCCCTCTAAGTTCTCTAAGGTGCTTATAACTCATTTAAAAGTTAGAGTCCATCAATTCCAACATTGTTGCCATTTGTGCCAACTGCTTCTATTGACCCTACTTGACTGTCAATTATAGCTCATATTTCTTTTCCATGTTGCAAAATTTTTTTGTGTGTTATGCCAGATATTTAACACAGGCCTAATACCATCAATTTAGTCAAAAGTTGAAGTGGAGTAAGATTGAGGCTTTGGTTACTCATACCTGACCTCTAGTTTCAAATGTCCTGAAGACAACTCAAATATCTACCCTGCAGGACCTTGTAAATACACATGATTGCTTTCTGTTTTGCAGCATTTCTTTCTGCTTCTTAGTTCCACTGCTTATTCAGTAAAATTCTTGCAGAGGAGAATTGGCAGTCAGAGAGCGGAAGGCCTGTGCTTGGGATGTTTCCAGGTATTGATCTGCTGGGCTAACCCACATTTTAGGAGCTTAAGTGGCTTGTCATTGTCCCTGAAAAGCTCCCCTGCCTGTGGTGGGCTCATTTTTCTACCTATTTGTGACCTTAACCTGGCAACTTCTCCCAAATATATAACTGTACTCATCTATATTCATCTGCTGATTTAGGAACAGCTTGTTCCCTCTGAGATTTTGTTCAGTGAGGCTTCTCTGGGTACACAGTTCTTTGACGGTTGTATTCCCAATTAAAAATATAATTTAAAAAAGGTTCAGTGTTTTCTTCTTGCTGTAACAGGAATGGTAACAAGTCACTTTGTCCTAATTGCAGGAAAACTCTATGAAAGCTATTATAAGCGACTAAAAGCCAAAACGATGGCTCCTTAAACTTTATATTAAACTAGAATATTTTATAATATGTAAATCACATTGATTGATTTTCAAATTTAAACCAGCCTTGCATGTCCTGACAACCAAAGAGAAACCTAAATAAACGTTTTAGTTTACTTGTATTTAAAAAATCATTTCATTTTAGAAGTCATACAGCTGAGTGACATCTACAACTTGGCTACAGATGATACTTCTGGTTTAAGTTACCTCATGAATTAAAACTGTTTCTTGTCACTATCTCGCTTAATTCCCCGACAAAACATGTCTTTTATATCTTGTTGGTTAAATGTAAGTTTAGCTATTACTGGGAAAAAGAACTAAACACACATGAGTCATAAGACTTACTATTCATGGCTGGAGATTTAGCTCAGTGGTTCCAATGCCTGCCTACCAAGCACAAGGTCCCTGGTTTAATCCCTCGTAACCATATACAACATTACCGGGTGTGGTGACTCATGCCCACCAGCAGTCAGTGCCACATACCACAATGCTGGGTGTGGTGGCTCACGCTTGTAATCCCAGCACTCAGGAGGCAGAGGCAGGAGGACTGCTGAGTCCAAGGCTTGCCTGGGCTACATGGTGAGCTCAGGGCCAGCCTGAACTACAATGCAAGAGCCTGTCTCAAAAAAAAAAAAGACTTACTAATCAGTAACTTTCCTTAAATTTACTAAACCTAGGACATCTGATTGCCTTTCGATAACATCAAAATGCAGAACACAAACTTGTTAATCTTGTTCTTTAATTAAAAGTGGAATAATACTTAACTTTCAGGAAAATACGTTTATCTAAAAATTATGGGAACTGGGCTAGGATGCAAGTGTTGGCTACATCACAAGGATATCTTAGTAGAAGTAAGAAGACATCTCCAGGGTGAAAAAGATGGATTGTGAACTTGGACGTGCAGCATAGCACTCATAAAGTAGTCATCCTACATTGCTCCTTTGCTCATTTCCCTCCTCATAAAAATGCCTTACACTCATAAACTGTCTGAGATGGTCTTTGTTTTACAAGGATAGCATTCTCTTCCATCTTCTCAGGGGTTGTTTTTGAATAAACTGATTACCTTTTCATCAGCTTTTACCTTCTGATTATTGACTTCTGTGTGGTGAATAGCTTGACTTCTGTTCAGTAATATTAAGTATAAGCCTCAGTTAGTTGTGATGTATGCTTTTCCATATTATTGGATTTGAACTAATAATATATATTTTGATAGCATTATTATTTTTTTTGAGACAGGGTCTTGCTTTGTAGTTCAGGCTGGCCCTGAGCTCACTATGTAGACCAGGCAAGCCTTGAACTCAGCAACCCTCCTGTCTCTGCCTCCCGAGTGCTGGGATTACAGGCATGAGCCACTACACCCGGCGATAGTAGCATTATTTTTAATAGTCATAAATTAGAAACTGTTAATGAATAGGGAATGGATATACAGCTTGTGGCATATTTGTACAGCAAAATATTATTTAGCCATAAAAGAATGTACTAGTAATACATAAAATAATATAAATGAATGTCTAGATACTTATGCTGAAGAAAAGAAGGCAGATAAGACTACATATTATGTAATTCATTTTATACAAGATCATGGAAAATGTAAACTAATCTAAAGAATTAGAAAACAGGTCAGTGGTAGCTTAGGGACAAAGAGGACCAGAGGAAAAGAAGATGTGGTTTTTTAATAAAATGGAGTATTACTCTGCCATAAAGAATGACAAGTTTCATTCATTATGTGTGAATGGACACACCTTGAGGACATTCTAATAAGTGAAATAAAAAGATCACAGATGTGTAAATACCGTATATTTTCTCTGGTATGAGAACCTGTAGATGTAAATGAGTTGTAGAATGTGGGATAGATTTTGTGAAATAGGAAATATTCAAAGGGAATATGGTAGGGGAAAGCAATGAGGGGAAAGAATAAATATGATTTGGGAAGAAAAAGCACATGTATATAGTGGGTGTGGTGTTGTGAGGTGAGTAGGGATATGGGTAACAATGAGAATTAATTCATATCATATACTGGTACAAATTCCCCAGTGGCGAGTGTGATTGTGAGGTGTATATAAAATGCACCAATAAAAAATTCAATTAAGAAAAAGGAGATAGAACTATAAAAGCAGACTTGGTAACATTTGCAGATAATGGATATATTCATGATCTTGTGAGGATAGTTTCACGAAAGTATACACATGCAAATATGTACAATTGTACACTTTAAATATATGCACTTTTTGTATTGTAGGTTGATTATGCCTCAAATTAAAAAGGCATAAAATAACAAGACAAAATTAAAAAGTATTAATGAGTATATTTTCACACACATGCATAATATATATCAATATTCAATTTTTATTTTCTCTTATGGTTCTTGGTGGGTTTTAGAATCAAGGTAATGTAGGTCTTATTATTGCAGATAGCTAAGTTAGGTTAGAGTCTGACAGGCAGTTAGAAAAGGATCAGGCCCAAGACAAAGTCAGAACAGAGATAAGGTAAACCAGGCCTGTGGTTGAGGAATGAGTTGATAGAAGCTAAGACCCAAATTGGAGACAAGATGGATAGTCCAACAACCCTACCAGAGATAAACAACAGCTCAAAGCTGTACTGTAACCAGCACCACTTGGTCCAGGGAGCCTAAACAATATCACAAACACTTAAAAACACCATAATAAATACACAGACCGATGACCAGAACACTCTGACCCTCACTCCTACCCCTTCTAGAAATGCCTTTATTCTTCTCCATGCTATGTGCCTTTGCTGTGTACCTTGTTTTTCTGTTAGGTCAATATTAGCTAAGTGTCTATACTCAAACCTGTAAGTTGATTAGAGCCAAGGTAACCTGTACTGTGATTTTGCTGTACAAAAAACTAGAAAAAGAATCTGAGCACCAGCCCACTTTCAGGACCCCTCCTGACTTGGGACCTTTCTATTAATGAACTTCTATTCTTCCCTCCTTTGTCCTTGAGTCCATTCTTCAGACTCCTAAGACACAAACTTGGCACATTTAACAGATCGAGAGTGACTTCCCTATAACATTATTAAAGCAGTTGGAAAGTATTCCTTACATTTTTATTCTCTGAAAGAATTCCTGCAAGATCAACATTAATTGATCTTTAAATGCTTACCTTGTATTCTCTTTCACATTTACCTTCTCAAATTACACACACACACACACACACACACACACACACACACACACACACACACACAGCTCAGAACAATGAAAAGCCATTCAATTCAAATCCATGCCTAGAACATTATGGTGTTTGATTGTTCCTTGAAATTTGAGTAGATGATCTGATTTTCTTTTGCTAAACTGAATATTTCCTACAGTCAATAACTACAAGTTCTTTCCTTTTCTTTTTTTGACCTGATGTAGGATGTCCCAGGAATAAGAGAATAGGAGAGCAAGAGAGAGAATAATGGAGGGAAAGTAAATATGAAGGTGTTTTATTTGAGATTTCTGCTATTAGGAATGGGGAGTTGATTGCATTGGGACCTCTTGGGCAATTAACTGACTATCTACTAGAATTACTCATCAGCACAACAGGAAGCTGGAGCCATGGATTATTGGTTAAAGATTGCTATTAGAGGTATATTACCTACTTCTGGGCTACATTTTGTATATGACCTAGATAGATTTTTACAACATCAGAAAAATCCCTGGGACAATAAGTAGAGAGCTGCCTGGCATACAATTTAGATGGAATTTGTCAACATGAAGTGAAAACACTTCTACATAAGTCACTGGGAGTGGTGGTGACAGGGCTCAGTATTTCTTTTACCCCCTGATTTTCTAAGGGAGACACAAAGATACACATTCTGTTCCACTGTCATGAATGAATTTACTTTAGCTGTTGGAGTACAACATCATAGTCCAAACATATTAGAGCATGTAAGGAGCCTCCCTTACTTATTTGAGATTTTATTTTCTATGGTTTTAGATATCTATGGTCAATCAATGCAGATTAATGAAAATCTTAAATATTAAATGGAAAATCCAAGAAATAAAAATTTTATAAATTTTAAAGAATGTTTAATGTATTGTTATAATTATTTTATTTCATCATTATCATCATTCATCTATTACTATGCCTGATTTTAAAATTAAACATTATCATAGTCATTCACTGGGGGTCTTGGACCATATCTACTGTGGATATGTAGCACAACATTGAAAATTTGCAGAGTATTTTTACCAATTGATTCTTTGGCTGCTCTCTTAATAGATCATTCCATCGATCTGTTACACTGACCACTTTCTGGTGATGAAATGTATGGTAGGACTACTGGATCCTGTGGTCATTTGCTTATTGTCTCCTCCTTAACCATTCAAAGGTCCTCTTTGCTGAGATGATGTTACATGGGATCACGTGTTTGTAAATTAGACAAAGGTCTTTAGGTAGTGATGCTGGCCAGGTTACTGTGGGCTGGGAAGATAACCTCATTAACCCATATCCTGAATAGATATAAATTCTGGTAAATATGAATTATTATACTTCTCTTCTCCTTGATAGGAAGGAGTGTGGGAGAAACAAATGGTTTCTAAATAGATTTTGATGTTACACTTAGAGATAGTACCATAATGAAAGCTCATATTAATTTCTTCTGCTGAACAGTAGCAAGTACAGCCTAGATCAACCTTGATAAATCAGATAAATCTGTTGGCCATCTTTGCTCAAAGCTTCATTATGAAAGCACAGCAGAAGAGAGTCTTATTGATGTGCTTTAGATGAGTTTTGTCCATCCGCTTGCAAAGTTCATTGTTTGTAATCAGCGCACTCTATTGGGTGTTAACATGAGACACAAATTTGACCTCCTCTCATGGATTGATTTACATGATTCTTTCTCAAACCTCCCTACCACAAATTTTCTTCTCTTTCTTTTTCTTTCTGGGCCTGTGAACGAACCAGTCATGTCACTCACCATTGTCCAGAAATCATGCATGCCTTTACCTCAGGTCACTTTTGAGTCTGTTTAAAATGAAAAATCGAGTACATTGCTTTAAACTGGTCACCAGGAGATTCTTCTCTCATCATTGTCCTGTAGAATGAGTCCTAAGAGTAGTTGTTAAATTTTAGTCCATTTTGTGAGAGGCAGTCCATGTATGAAGCAGGCCTGTTTTTCTTCTCCATCAGGTGGTCATAGAGAATCTGCCATGAGGTGGTGAGTTGATGCTATTGAAGTGGAAGTGCTGTGATCAAGGATGATGTCAGGAAGTCAGCCATGAGTGTGTAGCATACTGCACTTTCAAAACTTGTTCAAAAACATCTTCTAATATAACAGATGTTCTCACCTGATCTTATTGCAGGGTGTAAAAATACTCAACCTATCGTGAAATCTCTGATGGCAAACTTATTTGACACCCCATAGGATAGTAGAAGCCATGAAAATGTACCTCACAGGCTTCTACTTATAACTTACAATAATTGACTGAGATTACCAGCTGCTCACCTCGGGAATTTTTCATTATATTTAAACTGAGGCCATGCTTTCCACAGCCTTCTTCCAGCTGTTGACTAAGTCTAAGAGATATACAGTGGAAGAGCTGCTTCTGAGAGACTCAGGACTCCTCTGGTGATTGACATAGGTTCGTAGACTCTGTAAAAACATGCTGGAGAACCTACATTAGTCTTTGTGGTATCCTAGGATGGTTTCACCAACCTTTTGGTCCTCTCTCCATTTTGCCCTCTTAGAATTTTCTTTCAGATTGTATCACAGTCTGGCAGCTCCCCTGGCCTTTTCTAACTCCCTCGTACTTTCTATCCACAGTCATCGCCCCTAAAAAAATCTTTTCATGTTTAATCTTTTCTTTATATCTGTTTCATGGAGGACTCAGACTAATGCAAGTGGTACGAGGTTTGGTTTCAGAAGACAAGTGGTAAAAGGAGGCTTTGGGAATGGATTGTCATAGGAGTATAGTGTGTTTTCCTATTTGGCAGGTGGAACATAATCTCTCTGTGACCAGTTACAAGCAATGTACTTGATTTTTCACCTTAAACAGGATCAAAAGTGACCTGAGGTAGATAGATAACATCTTTATCTAGATGCACTGGGGTGAGTGCATGCCTAAGTGCCTCTGTGTCATCTGGAACTCATTTCAAACTACCACTGGGCACAAAATTGTGGTTTAGTTGCTAAAGATTTTCCTGATTATGATCTGGAAAAATGTTCCATGTGGATGAAAATGCTGTAGGAGTTACAGGAAAGTATGCATTTGAGAAAAAGAAGAGGAGAGCCTACAAAGACTGTAAAAAATGTTAGGCACCACTATACTGCACACTGTAAAAGATAAGTGAAGAACAGAGGGCTGTTAGTAAACAGATAATGCCTAAGTGGCAGATCAAGAGAAGCTCAGGGAGAGTTTAAGAAAGGCATTTTATTGAGGAATCCACCTTTAGCCTTCTGCTAGCTCTTCTGTTCCTGTTTCTTCCTCTATTTTGCCCTCACAGATACCATGCCCCACTAACCATTGCTACCACTTCTTACTGGTCAAACCCTCTGTCTGAGCTTTTGGAATTTGTGGTCATCATAGAAATTGTAGTCTCCTGGCTTCTGGCTACCCACTGTCTATTATTTTGAGGCTCTATCATCTTCTTGGATGTTAATGAATCCACATCTCGGATGCTCACCATGCTCCTTGGACTACAGAGGAGGGCCACTGCCAATGTTCTTAATGATATTGTGCCCTTCTTATCAGCACACTAGTGGAAAATTCTTCATCCTTCAGTTCGATTATGTCCCTTCTACTCTGACAGCACGTTGGGGATTCTTGCAGGACAGTTAATGCTGTAGCAAGAACATGTATTCTTGTAATAATACATTCCCTCTTACCCAATCTCATCTTTTGCCCTATTCCTTAGCTCCTTTCACTCAAGAATCACTTCTAGGGCCGGAGATTTAGCTCAGTGGTTCCAGCGCCTGCCTCGCAAGCGCAGGGTCCTGAGTTCAGTCCTGGTAACCACATACAGTGCTGGGTGTGGTGAGTCACGCCCACCAGCCATCAACACCACATACCACAGTGCCAGGCATGGTAGCTCACGCCTGTAATCCCAGCACTTGGGAGGCAGAGACAGGAGGATTGCTGAGTTCCAGGCTTGCCTGGGCTACATAGTGAGCTCAGGGCCAGCCTCAACTACAAAGCAAGACCCTGCCTCAAAAAAAAAAAAAAAAAAGAATCACTTCCATTCAATTGTTTTATAGCCACATATATAATTCATTCACTGAGACAGACATGAGGGATTATATTTCTTTTCCAGGCTATGCTGAGATTCAAGAGCATGGATCTTCAATTTCTCAAGATCCTACTGGCCTGGACTAATGAGTCGAGAAGGGTGATCTTCTGAGTAAAGCTTTATCTTGTGAAGGATGTACTGCATGCAGATCAAGTCTGTGTTTTGTTACAGGAGTAGGAGTATCTGCTCTCTTGTAGCAAGAGTGAGAGTGCTGCATTTACTGGTTGCAGAGTTCATGAGAATCTGGGTGTTTGTGACTCTCAAAACATATCCACCCACTTTTCCACCTTATGTTTTGGGGCTCTGACTTTATCTCAGGAGATCTTCCAAGGCTGCTCATTCAGCATCCTTTGTAGTTCTTCCACTCTTAAATACTGGGTCTAATTTCCTGCATGGTTTTGCTATGACAGCAGAAATTCAAGTTATCTTTCAAAGCTTCCAGAAGGCCTCTGATCTTCATGGCATAACCTGCGTTAACAGTAGATGGAGTCAGCTATTTTCTTCAAGGTTTCAAAATCAATTAACAAAAGCCAATCGGCACCACAGCCCTTGTAATCATCATTGCCTCCTTACCTAGATATGTTAGAGTGAATGAGTGCCTAAGTGCCTCCCCTTCATCTGGTACTTATCTCTCTGGTACTTGGCTCAATCTACCACTGAGAGATGTGGTTGTACGATGCTATTGGTTGGTCAATGACCCAGTTTCAGAATTCCACCAGAGTTTGCCTTCTGGGTTTCCTTCTAATGCCAATGGATTTAATTTAGTTCCCTGGGGCAGGGATTTAGGTAAGAAGATAAATTATTTAGGGGGCAATTCTTTGGAGTGAGGACAAAGGGGACAAAGAAGGGATAGATAAGAGGACAGATATAGAAACTGCTGCTGTGAAAATGAGAACCTAATTTCTCTAGTTCTCTGTCTACTGAGTAGCAAACAGATTTCTTCCAGAGCTCTCTTTCCTCTCATGATTTTTTAAAACTGAGTATTATTTCTGGGCTTACATGTTCTGTAATTCTGGTAGCACTTGAGGAAAGACAGAAGTGATGTCTCTGATGGGAGAAAATCCCTGTGCAGAAAGTGGCCACACGGCCTCTTCTTGTGTCAAGTAAATTCTGTTAGTGCAAGGTGATTCTGGACCCACACATGACTGTCCCATGGAACTATGACTTACCTCACAAATGGGCTGAGGTTTTTACAGTTGGCATGAGAGTGCTTGTCATGGTTGCCATCATTTTTATCATAAATCGAAATCTGTGGCTGAATCAGCTAGAGAACATGCAGAAGATATTGTACATGATAGAGAAAAGGTGCATAGGAGGGATGATGAGAATAATTCTAGTATTTGTAAATGAAGAAGTCTGTATGAAGGAAATGTTATTTTATGGGATTTTGAATGATAAATAGATTTCACCAGGTGAAGATGTCAAAAGGAAATAGTATAGGAGAGAAAAATGTAAGAACTGGATTCAGTGGTGACCTTGCAGTGATAGAGTGCAGTGACAGATGAATGTACCAACGTACAAGTAAAAAAAAAAAAGCATAGATTATACCTAGTACTTTTTGCATAATGAATTAACTAGAAAAATATTTGCAAAGAGAACTTCAGTTAATAACCCTAAAACTAAATGAGCTACCTACTGACAGCTATAAGAGCTAACTTGTCTATGTGGCAAAATAGTGAGAAGATCAATAGGGGCCAGAGAGATGGAGATGCAGTATTGGGGTTGCAGTAATGAGGATGCAGTGAGGCATTTGTTTAGAAGCCCACTAGTCTCCCCCTACCTACCTAGCATTCAGCACTGGGTTCCACCCCAGGTCAGGCTGTGCTTCCTTTTCCTCCAGCTTAGATCCCTGGATTCTGGATCCTTTAATCCCTTTCCTTTTTCTTGCCCCAGTATTAATCCAGATTTACAATCACTTTTGAATTACTTTTAAGGCTAACTGATATCTGACCACTCTCAAGGGATAGGGGATCCAAGAAAAGTGGGACTATGCCTTGAGATTTCTCCTGATTTCACAGTACTTCTACTGTGCTGTGGCTGCTGAGGTTGACTCAGAGGTGCAGTGGCCTGGTGCAACCTCCTCCCAGAGAACCAAGGCTACCTTCAACTACCCCTGCCTAGTACCCTCCCACCTAGCTTTCCATCGCAGAGGGGTGTCAGGAGGCTTCGTGTCAGCCCTTGAATTCCTGACCTCTCTTACCTGCTTTCTAGGATCCACAATGCAGGAGGGTAGACTTTCCATGTTGCCTTACCTCTTCAGGGGTCGACTACACTCTACCCTATCATTTTACCATAGAATTTCCAAGAGGTAAGGGTAATGATTTTATGGTGTAGGAATGCGAAATATACCACTTTGCTTTTTTAAAAGCACTATAACCATTGCATTAGATATATAAACTTCACTTTGATAAGTGTTTTTAAAGAGAATCATCTGACTGAGGAAAAATATCAAGTAAATGTACACTCATATTAGTAGTGAGAGTGCTGCAAATTGTGCAGATAGGTCAATGGCTGAACTTTGGAAGCACAGGGTGTGTGTGAAGCTGAGAAGATGTGACAAGATGTAGGTGTACTCTGAAGGCGGAAGATAGCCATGGTCAAAACTAGTTAGAAAATGAGAAAGGTTAGAAAAGCAAGCACCAAGGATTGTAGGAGAACTGGGAATAACAGTATAGAGAGAATTAACATTCTTTCTGATGGAATGGAGGGACAGAGTTCTGGGCCACTGAAGATCTGTAGTGGTAACCAGCAGAGGAAGACTGGGAAAGAAACTCCTAGGTTGCTGTCTTGGTCATTTTCTTGTCTCTCAGACAAAAATACCTAACACCTACAATATAAAGAAGGAGAGATTTGTTTTAAATCATAGTTTTAGAAGTTCCAATTCATGATTGGCTGGCTCCAAGGTGGGAAATGCATGGTAGAGGAAAGCTGCTCACTTCATAGTGTTCAAGAAGCAGAAAGAGAAAGGAGGAGCTGGGGAGGGAGACATATCCTTCTATGTCATGTGTCCAACAACCAATCTCTAACCAAGCCCCAGCCTCTTAACAGCACACTTTGCTGGTAGATGAATCTACACATGAGTATAGTGCCCCCCATGAGCCAATCAGCTTCCAGAATCCCTGCCTCTGAGCATTTTGGGGTATACTCTAGACCTAAACTGTAACAGTTGCTAAAGGATAGCATGGACAAACAGGAAAATTGTCCTTGGATTATCTTCATCTTGGTTAGCCATGACACTATTTTGAGTTGACAAAATTTGTGGTTTCAGAGATGACCACTTGTCTTGTCAGCAGTCTTTTTCCTCTCTCAGAATCTTCTCTGTCTTTCCACCAGCTAAGAGCTTTTCTGGTATCATATGCAGGTCTCTCAACCTCACTCAAATTGTGGCCTCTGAAATTGATAGTCCTTAAATGTCTGCACAGTTCTTTTTTAAAAATTTATCTTTATTGGTACAATTTATATACATCTCACAATCACACATAACATAGGGGAATTTGTACCAATATATGACACAAGTTAATTCTCATTTTTACTCATATCCCTCCCCACCCACACGTCCCCACCCCCTATATACATGCTCTTTTATTTTCTTTCAGAATCATATTTATTCCTTCCCCTTGCACAATTCTTATCAGAACAAGAATTTATTCAGTGACACTGTTGGTTCTGAGGCAGAATTATGGTAGAAGTCAGGTGTCGGTTAAGGGTCTCAGGCCCACAAGCAGCCATCTAGCTGCTATAGTTGCTGTAACAGGAAGGGAACAATGAAAAGAGTGTAGAAAGAGGCATATTCTTCACTATTTTAAAAAAACCAGCATGTTGGTGGGTCTTAGCAGTCAAGGTTAGGATTCTAATCTAGGAAACACTACTGATCAGCTATATATGGCCAGGACGTGAGCTATGTGGTTTGATGTCTAAAAATCTCTAAGTGAAGATGAGATTGATCAGTGCATTGAATGTATATATTGAAATATTCCACTGAATTGCACTAGTATGTATAATAGGTATAATTAATAATGCTATAAAAATAAAATATTAAAAAACTACAAGTCTTTGAATCCTTTCAACAGCAAACATGTCTGTAAGCATTTAGTAAGACATTTTTATATTTTTAATGTTAAAACTAAACAAGACCTGCAAGCAAGCTACAAACATTTTAGAAATTTCCACTTAGTTACTTTTCTTTTGTTGCTTATACAAAATACCTTACATTCAAAGTTAAAAGAGAAAAGTTTTATTTAGCTCACAATTTAGAGAGTTTCCGGTCTATAATCAGATGGCTCCAAGGCAGGATGGGATGGCAGACAGACATTGCAGAGGAGAAACAGTTCATGGTGGGCAGATGTAGTGAAGCAAGCAAAGAAGAGACAAGACAAGCCTCATTCTGTCCTTTATATTGTATCCAGACTACTGGGATTAAGGAAGTGCCAAAACAATCAGTGGATTGATTTAGTAATATCCTCCCCTTAATTCTAGCATCCTTAATCCTAGCATTACACCATCACTCTTTCTAGATTCAGCCACCTCTGAAAAGCCCTATTTCTGACTGCATGAGGCCATAGGGGATCATCTAGATGCAAACCATAAAACACTTATTCCTCATTCACTGCCAGAGATTAAGGTAATTTTGGGTTATACAGTTTAAACAACTGGATATATGAATATAAACAGACCTTTTATTCCTTAGCCCAAATCCATAGTTTTAAACTCATCATTATTCATAGGGTCTTCTGTCCATTGTTTGTCATTGAGTTTTAGGAACAATTTGAAATGAAAGTGATTTTTACTGTGAATTAAGATTCTGCTGAAGTCCTCTTTCCATAATTTATACCACTCTCTGGAATATATCAGGAATGGAGTTGGATCAGGGCAAAATAGATTCTTTGCTGAAGGGCTTTAAGTCTGCAAAGGTTTATGGAACACATTCCTTGAATAATGCATTCAACAGGCATGAAATACCTGCTTGGCATGTCCTGCATCTCTCAGGAGGTGACTATTCTGAGAGATCTCCTGTACAGTAGAAGGATGCTTCCCAAACTTTCTGTTGCTGTTATTAAATCTCCAAATCTCCAGGGGGTAGGGAAGAAGGATGCATTTTTCAACAATTACCCCTGATAATTTTCACCCTGCCAGTCCAGCCCCCAAGCATTTGGGAAGCCTTTAGGTGACCCAGGTGATGGCCTATGTCCTGGTTTTGTTCCCCCAAGATCCACTAACTTCCTCAGAGACTTGTATTAGAAAGAGCACTGTGGTGATCACTCAGCATGCTGAGGATTGGTCCTGGCAAAGCTGCTTATCATAACTTCATTGCTCTGGACCTTTTTTGCTGGTATTTACACTAGAAAGCTTGAGTTTAGGCCAGAATTGCAAAAAGCCGGGCAGTGTAATAACCCAAGTTAGTAGCAATACTATGTTGAGCTCATATGGTATTTTTAAAAAAAAAACTGAAGCCACATTTAAAAATCAACACAATATGATAAACTTGTGCTTTAACTGACCTACAATGTAAAAAGCCAAATATTTAGTGAAGTCACTTAGAGAAAGCATGCGTTACTTGGTTTTCCATAATTTACACCACACTCTATTGTCTCTTCCAGCTGGTTTCATTGACTGTTGATTTGCTGTCTTCCTAGCCCCTGTAGACACCTGAGTTTGAGATCCCTATCTTATCTGATCCTTAATATCTTTTGATGTCTGCCATCCTATGAATCCAAATCCTACCAAATGATCTTTCCCAACATGAGTTAATCATCAGCCTCTTCTTATGTAAATCAGAACAGAAATGTCTCGCTTGGCCAACTCCTATGAAAATGCTGGTCTGATGCTATTTATTTCCTCTGTGTCTGCCTGCTGGGGATTTGTCTATCAGCAGAAAGCCCTTTCTTGTCTCTGACTGAAGCTCTGTGAGGCCAGCAACAGCTGTGGCTATCCAGGAAATTCAGGCGGGCCAGCTCGATGAATGTGGATTGGGTACATCCAGGCCAGACCCTAATCTGGGCCATTTGGATCCTTGTAGCTGTTACCATGGGTGAGAGGCCAATGGGAAAAGAGTGGGGAGGATTCTCCAGTGGTGGAAATGTCCAGTGTCTCTGAGACCGCAGGGCCAAGGTCTCCTCTGGAGGTAGAGCATGAGAGACGCTGGTGCTGATTGTAGGTTACTCACTCCTGGCAAGAGAGGCTCCAACCTGGGTATGGGGGAGGGCAGTAGAACAGAGGCTGGGCTTCTTTAGTGTTGGCTATGGAGACAGAACTTTCTCCAATAAAATACTATCAGATCAGGTAGTGCCAAGACATCTGGGTCCTGTTAGATATGCTGCTTGCCAATTTCTTTCCAATGTTTCATATTTTGTGTGGAAATTGAGACACTAGCATGCCCAGTCTTCTGAGGTGATATCTTCAAGCCACTGGAAATAGATGAACTGATTTCAGGTGATAATTGCATGAGAATTTTTATGTTTCCATTACAGCATATTTTCTCTGTTCTACCTAACTCGTCAAACCTACAGATCTATAGATGTTATTGCTTAGGATTCCTCTAGGTTAAAATTTAAAAGCTTACTTAATTTCCAGAAAAATAACAGCTGGTATCTATACAGATGATCCACAGATATGCCTATAAAGATGCTGGCAGGTAGGGAAATGACAGAAGTGTGGGAAATCTTGGGTAGATAATTTGGTGGAGTCTTGGCATTGACAGAGTCTAGTTCGTGTCAGCGTCACAGGAAGGGACTGCTTTAGGGCAGCAGGTGGGAGACCTCTCTGTATATCCACAGCTTTGTGGTGGTCTCCCCTACCTGTTCGTGTTCTAGTAATTCTGAAGGGAGTGGAGGATGTGGATTCATAGAGAACACATCCAGCTACTCTCATTGTATGGCCTGAGAGTGGAGAAAGAACAGTGCCAGATGGAACTCTTACTGGCTCAATGCCCCATTCCTCCCATATGTTTCCCCAGAGCCTGTGACGGAAGCACCACAGAGAAACACCAAGTTAGGATGGGTCCAGGGGAAGCAGGTTGCAGTGCTGGGAAACCCCACACCTGTGGATGTGTTCCTTGGAATCCCCTTTGCCGTGCCCCCTCTGGGGGCCCTGCGATTTGCAAACCCACAGCCAGCAATGCCCTGGAATGACTTGCGAGAAGCTACTTCTTACCCTGCATTGTAAGTCCAGGCTCTGTTCCGTGGGAGGTACTTCTGGGAGTTGGGGATTAAAAAAATCACCGAAAGGCAGAAAAGGGCAAAGGAAAACAAGAGTGGGTATCCGAGAAAATGAAGGGTGGGGAGGTCCACAGATCTAGGCAAGACTAAACTGTATTTCAGTGATTTGGGGCTTCCAAACTGGCTGATCACTAGACTTGCTGGACTCATTGATTGAACAAAAAGTGTATGTTCTCTGATTTCCCATCTGATCTTCCTGAATCTGAATTTCCAGTTCTGAAAACTCAGTTTCACTGTCTGGTCAGGATTCTTTATGATCCCAAAGCTCTCTGGGAACTCTGAACATCAACCAGATTGAGGAAGTACTTCTGGAATCTTTTGGACGAAAGGGACTATCCCAGTGTTCTATGTGACCTCTCACTCACAGCTTGCCTTTACAGATAGACTGTAGGGGTAGTAGGGCTTTGACGGAAAACCCTATTAGGTAAATTTTAGCTTCCATGGTCAAATCTGTGCTCAGTGCAATTTCTGGCCCCCAGGGGGAGCTCTACAGATACCTGTGGAATGACTGCACGAATGTCTGTGTCAGAGGGGACCTAGGAAGTAAGGAAATCCCCAGTCCCTGCAGATTTTCAAGCTTGAGTGTGTAATAAACTACCAAGTTAATGATAGAGAAATGAGATGAGGCTTCTGAGTGAGCATCTGGGCTTTAGAATCCCCCAAATCATAAGATTTTTTTTTGAAGCCTTTAGATTGGGCCACATTGGTTCCTGGCATTAGTCTTAGGGCAAAGGGAAAATTTAGTCCAGGATGCTCCATGATGACTTCATGTGGTCATTAAGACAGAACTTGTTTCCTGATTCAGTCATTCATTCGCTCAACTAATATTCCTTGAGAACCAACTAAATAATTTGCTCTCTGTTACCTTGTGGAATGCATGGATTACAGATCTTTTCTGACCTATTATAAGGTTATATTCTAGTAAGTTCATGGTAAGTTGATAGTGCATTTATTACACGTCAGCTACCAAACATTATAGGTTAGCCACACAGTACTTTGGGAAGTATTGGTTGCTTCCCTTCGTGATCTTGTAGCTGATCTGGAGCTGTGGCTCATTGTTGCTGCTGTCTTAAGAATATCAGCCCACATACAGCTATCTGGGAAAAGATTAAAACTCAAAACTTGAAGTATGGTTTTTATTAATGCATATTGTTCTTGCACCATTGTAGAGGTAAAACATATAATTTTGGACTACGTCATAGCTTCCTGAAAGGAGGATGTAGACTAGTGGTGGTTGGAAGACATAGTAACTGACAATTAAAATATAAGGTGTCAAGGAGACAACATTGGGTCAGAGAAGGGTGAAGAAACACAGAGAACCTCTCTCAGCAGCTGCCCAGCTCTGAGGAAAGACCAGAGATGACTTCACTGACAGGAGCGAGTGTGAACTTGTGATAAACAATACTCAAAGAGGACGAGATGGTGGCTATGGTTTCTCATTGTTTATAATGTACACATTTCTAGTAGAAGACATTAATTGGTCACTTAGTATGGTAGGAATATCCACATATACAATCTCAGTCTCACTGTGTGTCAAGTTCTGAGCTAGGAGTTATGTAGTCCAGGCATGACGGACACAGAGCCCTAGGCTTTCAGCTGCTCGTGGTTGAGTTGGGTAAGATGATTACACTTACATACAAAGCTAGGACAAGTTCTAGGTCAGAACACACAGTGTCTAGGTCTTTCTGAATAAGAGGTGTGCTCCAGCTGGAGACAACCTGGGAGACTGCTTGGAAGAGGTGGCACCTGGACTGAATCCAAAAGAAAGGGAAGAATGTGTGGCAGCAGACATGGAAAGAGCAGGTTAGGCAAAGGGAGCATGAGTAGCACCTGAGTGTGGGGCTGTGTAAATCAGTAAGTTCCTGGTAGAGAGGCCTGGAACAATTCCTTTGCTCCTCTGGGAACAGAAAGAATGAGATTTTTGGTGATAATAAACTTAGTGTTCTGCCCTCCACAATTTGTGTAAATTTTGAGCTGACTTCAGTCTTATGCATGTCTGTATTATGGTTGTAGATGTAGGAATGGGAGTGCGCTGGGGTTAGTGATGGCTTTATCTTGTACAGCATGCTTTTCTACCTGGGAACCAGATGAAAGAGAATAATGATTTTCTTGTGAGTTTGTTTTAAAATGTGGAGGGTTGGGATCAGATCATATATGTCTCCTGCTCAGAAATGATGGACTGCTGTCTCAAGTATTGGGCCCTTCTAGGCAGATTTGCTGATTACAGTTCTGGGGGATTTTTTTTTCTCCCTTTCTTCAAGATGCTTCCAGAACTTGGAGTGGATGTTATTAAATCAGCGGATTCTCAAGGTGCATTACCCCAAACTTGAAGTGTCGGAAGACTGCCTGTACCTTAACATCTATGCACCAGCTCATGCCAATGTGGGATCGAATCTCCCTGTAAGACTGCCTGCTGCACACGGGGCTCCAATTAGGATGTTATTGGCTTGGGATCCAAGGGGGTTGTTGGGTGTCTGGAATCAGTCCTAGTGTCTATTGAAAAAAGGGGAAATAACCACATCAATAACTTGTTTTAAAACTATTATCATAATGGCTGATTATTCATTTTATCATCATTCTGATTGACTCTTCATTGTCAGTGACTTGACCTATGCTTTTTATTTAACTGTTTTCCCCTGCTCTGTTGAATATTGAACAATCTGTTAACTTTCAGTAAAGACATGGGTTAAAAGAACACTGACTTTTTTTAATTTGAAAAATTGTTTAAAGAGGACAGTTCTACCTTCCAACTTTGCCATGTACAATTTCAACAGATATTACTGTTAAGTATTTCCTCTAAGGACATAGAAGTGAGCCTGATTCTATGACCCATTTTTAGCGATACTTTCCCAAAGTCCTCTGTTTCCTGTGCTCCGTTGTATCATAGAAGCACCAGCTATTGAATGCTTACTATGTGTTGGGCACAGGATGTTACATCATTGAATTCTCACAGTAACCCAGAGTCATTCTACAGATAGAGGCCTGGGGTGTGCACAGCCACTTGTTCCATGGTGTACAAACAATAGATACTGGAGCCTGGCACCAGAGCCTGGCACCAGATCCAATGCTTTGTCCAGCTCTCTTTTTCTTCTGTTTTCTTCTTTCTTCCCCAAGGATTATAGTTTCTAATATGCATTTACTGGAATGTACTTACTTTTGTTGTTATTATTACTTAATGGTACCATGTTTGAAATACAAAAACTGATATTTGTTTTGGGGAATCTGCATATATATATATTTTATATTATGTAATATATATAATATATCTCACTCATTTTTCAGTCTTTTTATCTTCTTCCCCCCCCTCCACCTTTCATCAACTTCAAGAGTCTGCCTTCTAATTTCCTATCCTGTCCCCTTTAATTAATTAATTAGTTTATATTCTGGGTCTGTCCTATAAGACACAACCTGTAGTATTTAACTTTCTGAGACTGGATTATTTTCTTAGCATAATGATCTCAAGTTCCACTCATTTTTCTCTCAAATGATATATTATTTCATTCTTGTTTATGGCTGAATAATATACCATTGTGTCTATATACACCATGTATTGTTTATCCTTTCACCTGTTGATAAGTATGTAGGCTGTTCTCAGAGCATAGCTATCACAAATTGCACTGCTATAAACATGGGTATGCATGCATTACTATGGTATGATATTTTTAATTCTTTGGGAAATATCACCAAGCAAGGTGTAGCTTCTTCAAATAGTACTTCTTAGTTTTTAAGGCCTCTCCATTATGATTTCCACAGTGATTTGACTAGTTTCCATTCTCACCAACCATGTAGAGGGATTCCTTTCCCCCTGCGTCCTTGCCAGCATTAATTTTTTTTTGCATTCTTTTTTTCTTTTGAGAGAGGGTCTCACATTGTAGTTCAGGCTGGCCCTGAACTCACTATGTAGCCTAGGCAAGCCTTGAACTCAGCAGTCCTCCTGCCTCTGCCTCCCGAGTGCTGGGATAACAGGTGTGAGCCACCACACCCGGCACTGTGGTATGTAGTATTGATTGCTGGTGGGTGTGAGTCACCACACCCAGCATTGTATGTGGTCACCGGGATCAAACCCAGGAACTTGCACTTGCGAGGCAGGCACTGGAACCACTGAGCTAAATCTCCCGCCTTTTTTTTGCATTCTTGATGACAGCCATTCTGATTAGGGTGAAATAAAATCTCAAAGTTATGTTATTTACATTTCCCTGATGGCTAAAGATGTTCAATTTACAGGGTCTCACTTTGTTGTTCAGGCTGAACTCATTATGTAGCCCAAGCTAGCCTTGAGCTTGAGGCAATCCTCCAGCCTCTGCCTCCTGAGTGCTGGGATTACAGGCTTGAGCCACCACGCCTGGCAACATTTCTTCATGTACTTACCAGTCATTTGTATTTCTTTTGAGAAGTGTCTATTTAGTTCATTTGTCCATTTTTATTGGGTCATTTGCATGTGGGGATCTAATGTTTTGATTCATTATATAGTCTACATATTAGCATTTTACAGAAGAATCTCTAGTAAATATTTTTTTTCCATTTGGTAGGCTCTCTCTTCTGTTGATTGTTTGCTTTGTAGAACTTTTTAATTTGATGTGTTACTCTTTGTTGACTCTTGATATTTCTGTACTACTGGAGTCCTAGTTAGGAAATGTTGTCCCTATGGCTTCAAATGTGTTTCCTATGTTACCTTCTAGCAGTGTCAAAGTTTCTATTTGACATGTAGGGTTTTTTTTGTTATTAAATATATAAATAATGGTAACATCATTTGAAGAATGTTTTATGTTTCTGAGTTCTTGTTTTCCTAATCAAAGTAAAGATTCCATACATTACTCCCTTTACCCTCTCCTCTCTTCTCTCTGATGATAGAAAACAGCCTTAAATTGAAGCATCTTAGCTTATTTCGCTCTTGTCTGTGGCTTAAAATGACTCCCACCTTCCTTTTTGTCATAGGCTTAGTGAAATTTAGTTGATGCTTTTTGTCTCCTTGTAGTGAACAGCGATGTTGTATCAGCATCAGATGCAGAATCTTGTTCAGACCTCATGATAACCTCCCACGTGAGATACTTTCATTCTTCACAATTTACAGATGAGACAAATGGTCCTTGGAGAGGTTGAGTAATATGCTGTAAGGGTACAGCTCAGTGTAAAAGCTGGGAATCAAACCCATCCACCTAGAGGCGTGTATGCTCAACTTTGGCGTTCTTCAAAAGACAAATTATTTGATCCTACTTAGAAAGGAAAGTGTGACACGCATTTCCTTGAAGAGGGAATATGCTGGCATGCATGGGGAGGCGATGTGGACTGACAAGTGTGTTCTGTTCCATTCGCAGGTCATGGTGTGGTTTCCAGGGGCGGCTTTGAGAGCAGCTCAGCCTCCATCTTTGACGGGTCTGCCCTTGCTGCCTATGAGGATGTGTTGGTTGTGACCACCCAATACCGCCTAGGAATATTTGGCTTCTTCAGGTGAGTATCTCCAGGTGAATGACACCTCAGACCCCCAGGGACCGTGTAGCAGCTGTGATCAGTGTCCTGAAACTTAGGAAGGAAAATTCCTTCAGTGACAGTCAACAAATTTGTGTCTAATTTTAAGGTAATTTTAATAGCTGGCAGATAAATCCCAACGCTTAATGACTAGAAATAATTAAAAATTTCTTTCTCGGGCTGGAGGGTTAGCTCAGTGGTTCCGGTGCCTGCCTCCCAAGCGCAAGGACCTGAGTTCGATCCCCCGTAACCACATATAATGCTGGGCGTGGAGACACGCCCACCAACAATCAACACCACATACCACAGTGCCAGATGTGGTGGCTCACGCCTGTAATCCCAGCACTCGGGAGGCAGAGACAGGAGGATTGCTGAGTTCGCGGCGGCTTGTCTGGGCACCATAGTGAGCTCAGGGCCAGCCTGAACTACAAAGCGAGACCCTGTCTCAAAAGCAAAAAAAAAATTCTTTCTCACCTTAGAAAAGTCAAAGTGAATATCCCTGATTGACAGACCTTCTTCCACGGGGTCAAAGACTGGGCTCTTTCCGTGGGCTCTGAAGTGGGTTCTCTAGAGCTGCATACCTGCATTCACCAGCAGGTGGCAGGAGAGAAAGGGGGATTAGCCCGTGGAAGTTTTCCAGAGCAGCCTGAAGGTGGCGCTCATCACTGCCATTCACACACCACTGCGCAGTGCTCAATCACATGGGCAAATCTAACTGCAGGTCACAGGGAAATGTAGCTCAGATCTGAAGTTAGGAAGATGAAAGAACAGGTCGTGTGAATAATTACCTCCTCAAATGCTCCCCTGAGAATAATCCCTTTATTTTACTGCCCCCTCACCCGCTACTGTCTTGTTCTGGGTACTTCTCATATGCTCTTTCATTCACCCTCCGATACTATAAGAAATATTTTGTTGTTATTCTGGGTTTTCAGCTGAAAAATAGAGTCGTAGAGAAGTTACACAGCCTCCCAGTCATAGAGCAGGAATGGGTCTCTCAAACACCTCAGTTAGCTGCCGGGAGCGTGGTTGTATGAAGCCAAAATGCAATGTGAGCAGCAGAGGAGCAGTGAGAATTGAGGCCCTGATCCTGTTCTGAGGCTACTGTCAAATGCTGTAGAGATGGCAGGAGCTATTCACACAGGAATCTTACTCCAGGAGGCTCATGGGCCAGTGGGGAAGACAGGACAGGGCATGCACACACCCACTGTGCTAATCACAACAGAAGTGAGAGGCAAGGGGGTGTGGAGGAGGGAGCTGCTAGGGATCCAAAGCTTCCCGAGACACATGGTATTCCAGCTGTGCCTTCAAGATGTGCTTGAGTTTGGGAGACAGTACGTTTAGCTGAGGGCGCTGCCTAAGTACAGCCTGGGAAGCTGCAAGGGATATAGCAATGCACGGGCTGCAGAAAGACCAGCAAACAATGCTTTGGGTCTATAGCAATAGGAAGTGGTTCCGGGACTGCTGTGAAGCCAGAGCAGGCCGACGGATGCCCTGACCGGGCCGAGTATACTTTTAGCTGCTTTATACATTAGCACTCTCAATAAGATTCCTTTGGCAGAAAGGAATTTGGTTTCCAAAAATGGACTCTATTATCTTGGCTTGAGTGCAGGTAGGTGAGGATACAATAGGAGGCAGATATGGAAGACAGAGGCAGGCTTGTTAGGACAAGTCCTGAATACCAGGTTAGACATGGTATTTGGATTTTATCCTCTAAAGACTGAGGCACCCAGGGGTACCCTGCTTAGAGCAGTGTACCAAGAACCTGACTCCATGCAGAGAGGAGGCTGGATGTAGTTGCCCCGCTGCAGATGGGTTTTATGGGGTTTATTGGTTGGGTGCTGCTTGATCTTGATTCAGGCCATGAGGGGTTCGAATCATGACAGCGATTGCTAACATGATTACAACACTTGTGTGTTTGGCACTGTCAGTTTTCCTAAAAGACCACATGCAACAGGCACAGTTGTAAGCCCACTTTCAACATGAAGATACTGAGGCCGGTTTCATTAAATGACTTGCCCAATGTCACCCACCAGGTAGCGAGTGGATGCACTATGAATCCTGTGCTGGAGGCAGAGATCTTAAACATTGAGGTGTAGTGCTTCTCAGGATAAATAGAAAGGGAGCAGTGGAGTCTGATGTGGGGTTCACCATGGAATGGAGATGCAATTAGCAGAGCTTGGAGAGACCTGGGAATGAGAGGGGTCATGGACAGAGAATGGAACCCAGGAGGAAGAAGAGTTCAGGGGACTGGATAAAGTTGGGGAGTACTATGTGAACCTGGGATTAGGTACATAGGTGTGTCGGATAAATATCTAGTCTAGGCAGTTCTTTGGTTCTGTGACATTTTCACTGAATTGACCGGTGTAGGGGCCAGAGCATGAACTGTGGTTAGGAACTCGGACTCTGGGGCCAGACTCATTGAATCTCAACTCTGTACCTTTCTAGCTCTGTCCCTGCGACAAGGGGTTTTAACTTTCCTGTGCCTGAACCCCATGATCTGCTTGCACAAGGTGAAGTGTCCATCATTATCCTGATGACACGCTCACAGTCTTAATAAAGGGTATTTGTATGAGCTGTGGCAGTGGAAAAATGTGGTTACTGTCAAAACCACTTCCTAGAATAAAAGGAGCGTGGAGTGTTGGAATGAACACTCAAGTTTCTCTCTCTCCACCCTCAAGCATTTGTCTGTACCTCCCACTGAGGACACAGAGCTGAAGCCTAAAATATGCAGTTCTTATAGATCAACATTCTGGGAGCAGGGCAGAGAATGGTGGAAAGAAGGCAAAGAGAGAAAAGCCAGAACAACTTACCTCAGATAGCAACCATAAAGTTAAATCCTTAGAATATTTTGGGCACGTGCTGTGGCTGCAGCAATTGTTATATACTTACTAATTCTCATTCAGTGGAATCTCTGTGCCTAGGAAGGTCTTGCTGGGTTGGTGCAGATTCATTCACAAAAGCAGGACTCTTCTGTGATTGATCCATGAATTGAAGGGTGCCTAGGAACAACTTGAAATCATGCATGAAATATCATGTGTTCATTTTCATCAGATTCTCAATGAAACCAGAAGCCCAGCAAAGAATGAGAACTAAGCTTGGCTTCCCCAGCTCTTCCAGTTCTCGGATTCTCCACTTTGTCCTAGCTGTCACCTGCCATTAGGCTCTGCTGATAACTCCCTGGACTGTAGGAAACACGAAGATATTTCATGTTGCCTCTTTATTCCAGCACAGGGGACCAGCATGCCCCAGGGAACTGGGCCTTCATGGACCAGGTAGCCGCCTTATCCTGGGTCCAGGAGAACATCAAAGGCTTTGGTGGGAACCCAGGCTCTGTGACCATCTTTGGCGAGTCAGCAGGAGCCATAAGTGTTTCCAGCCTTGTGAGTTTCATGTATTGTTGCTTCAGTGAACCTGGTGTGGGAGGTTACAAAAAGGATAATCAATTACATTTGATTGGTGCTTTCATGTTGAACACACACTTTTATACATATTACCTCCCATCTTAGTTACTTTTCTTTCACTGTTGAAACAAAACACCCTACATCCAAAGTTAAAGGGGAAAGGTTTATTTAGCTCACAGTTTGCGGAGGTTTCAGTCCATAATTAGCTGGCTCCAAGGAAGCTTGGCAACAGAGGTTGCAGAGGAGAAACAGCTGATGGCAAACAAGATAGCAAAGCAACAAGGGACCTTAACAGCATCTATCTGCCCTTCGGAAGGTAACACTCACACCCCCAATCCTAATGACCTTGAACCTAGTATTGTGCTGTGAATCAATTCTAGCATCACAAAAATCTAGATCATGCCACCTCTGGAAAAGCCCTACTTATGAACACATGAGGCTTCAAGGGACATCTAGATATAAGCCTTAACATTCCCCATGAGCCTCACAAGTATATATGTATATATATATATATATATAATGTATATTATATATAATATGTATATAATATGTATATTATATGTATATATTTTTTTTGCCTGTATAGTCCATTGGCTTCTGTCTTATTCCACTCATTATATAATTGCAATAATAATAAGCACAACTGACAAGACTAGTTTAGAGGCAAACAAATCTGACTCTTGGCAAGAAACTGGTAGAATAGAAATATATGGAGATAAAAAAATGGCCCACTGGCTCTGAGTGATTAATTACAGAAATTAATCACATGGTAGTGGGTTGAAAGACATTCAGCTTTATAGCAGTGGACAATGTTTAAGGTTTTTTTTTTTTTTGAGATAGGGTCTCACTTTGTAGTTCAGTCTGGCCCTGAACTTACTGTGTAGCCCAGGCAAGCCTTGAACTCAGCAGTCCTCCTGCCTCTGCCTCCCGAATGCTGGGAATTACAGGTGTGAACCACAATACCCAGCACTGTGGTGTGTGGTACTGATTGCTGGTGGGTGTGAGTTACCACACACAGTATTGTATGTGGTTACCAGGGATTGAACCACGGACCTTGTGCTTGCTAGGCAGGGGCCAGAACCACTGAGCTAGATCCCTGGCCCTAAGGTATTTTTAAAATAAATTCAACATTACCATATATGGCACACTATACTAACCTAGCTTTGTATATATGATGTTATATTTTGTAAATGAAATTTGTCCAGGCACTGTGTACAGACTATCATATTCATTGTTTCCTCCATTTCTCACAACAGTTCCATGATAAGGTTCAATTTTTACCCTAGGTTTATAGGGAAGTAAACTGATGCTTAAAAATAATCGGCAACTTGTCAGTGGTGACTCAGCAAGGAAGTGAAGGAGCTAGAAATCACACAGCAGACTGGCTAAAAATGTCACAAGGAATAAAGGCCTCAGTCAGGTTAAGTAACCTTCACAGATAGTCTTTGAATCCCTAAACTGAGACCCTCCCAATTTCCAGGTTAGGGCCTCCCTGGGAAGGTTTCCTTAAAGAAGGAATAGGTAATATGTGGAATGCATGGGGATTCCTGGGACAACTTTCCTGGGTTTCTTGTGTTCTCTCTCCAGGTTCTGTCTCCCTTGGCCCAGGGCTTATTTCATAAAGCCATCATGGAGAGTGGGGTGGCCATCATGCCTAAACTGAAGGATCTTGATGAGAAGAGTAAAGATGTAAGTTTATTCTTAATTCTCCATAATCAGGAGGCAGTGTGGTCAGGAATCTGCAGATGGCACCCTTCTCATGCTCTTGCCTTCCCTTACTGACCATGGCCAAAGAACCCCACCTACTGGCCCAAAGGAAACCCTGTTCTTTCTTGGAAGGCCCGATTCAATAAAAAAAAAATGCGTCCAGTTACACAGCACAACATCATTGCAGTGCTATTGTGTTCAAATATGTGTTAGTCTTCTTACACATCATCCCATTATTCTTTGTATGTGATTACTCAGTTTTCATTGTTCTGTGCAGCTCATCTTCTATACTTTACATGGAATGGTTACCTGTGGTGGTATTTTACTCTGGAAGATTTCAAGGCTGTTTCTTTCTCAATGGGAAATAGCACTATGACTGACTAATGATATTTGGCATGGGATTATGAGGAGGATGGTGGGGCATATGTTATACGGTTTTGTCATCTGTCATGCTGTATTCATACTATATCAGATAGTAAGGATCTGGAGACCGAAGTTTCTCTGTCCTTTATGCCACCAGCATAATATCTGGTATATATTAAGCAGCCACACACATTCACTGAATGAATGAGTGAGCTGATTCATTCAATGAATATTAATTAAGCACTAGGCAGTGGAAACATCTTCTAGGCATTAATCATTTTTAGCATAATGTTTTCTGTCTCCCTCCTTCCTTCCCTCCCTTACTCTCCTTTCCTATTTTTCTCTCTCCTTTGCCTCTTTCTCTCCCCCTATTTTTTCAAACAGTATTTCACTGTGTTGGTCAGGGTAGTCTCAAACTCCTGTGATGGAGTGGTTCCAAGTAGCTGGGGCTGTAGGAACATATCACCACCTGGCTTGTGTGTCACGTTTTCTTAAATACTGTGTAGACAATAGTAATGTACACCAAGGGCAGAAATACAGAGAATTCTCTCTACATGAATGTACCTTCATTCCCCAGAAAATACCAATTTTGGAAATGTCACATATAAACCTACTAGCAGTTTGTGCATATATTTATTTATTCACTAGGAATTTATTGAATGCCCACTGTTTTCCAGTGCTGGTAAGTACTTATAGTTCTACGAGTGAGAATCATGTCTTAAACTCTTGGACACTATTATCTTCTAGTTACAAGGGTTTTTAAAATTTGGAGTCCATAAATCAGCTATCCTTGAATTGTATGCAGGCTCTGTGTTTGTGCATTTCCCTGGGGAAAGAGAAAGTCTGTAACATTTTTGAAAGACTCCCAGTAGATTAAGAGCCATTACTATCAAAAAATAAATTCTGTAAGTATAGTAGTTCAGTGAAAGGGTAAAAGGTAATTTGGCAATGGGCTAGGTAGGAAATGTGGGACCATTGGGCTGATAGGAGGCTAGTGGAGGGAGTTGTGGGGCTGCAGTGCTTTGATAGGATGTGTGAGAAGAGGCAGGAGTTAGGAAAATATAAATTGAAAAAGTACAGTTTATGATTGTGAAATATGAACAAGAATAAGTGATATTGGTGTAGAAACTAAAAAAAGAATTTTCAACTGTGTTGAGGCTGGAGTTTGAGCAGAGCTGACAGAGGACTGACCCAGAGTGACAAGTCCTCACGTTTCCGGCTTTGTTACAGCCTAAGAAGCAAAGAGGCCAGGCAAGAGAGTTGGCATAATGTCATGCCAACCTATCTTTATTGTGCATATTGCACAGAGGTCCTTGGGTCTGGGGAGGAGGAGCAGGCTGAGCTTCAAACATGAAGGACCATTGTGTGAACGGGCTGCGGAACTTCTTGGATGCTTTCAGTGCTGTGCTTTGACCTGCTTCTTCTCTGGAAATAGTTGAAGATGGTTGCAGATGTCTGTGGTTGCAACGCATCAGATTCCAAGGCTCTTCTGAACTGCCTGAGGATGAAATCTTCCAAGGAGTTGCTGAATCTTGGCCAGGTGAGGAGAGAAGGGAGGATTTGGAGGTAAGGTGTTTTAGTGGTAGATAAATCCTACCTCTCTGTTTTCAGTTTTGATGTAGGAGTTGGAGAAGAGAAGAACTGGGGATTCAGGGAAAAAGCTATAATACAATGATGCAGGATATCAAACTTTTATAGTTCAGTTAATGAACTTGATGAGAAACAGTTGATGCTTATCCTGAAGATCTAGCAAAATATAAGGGTTGCTAAGGCACTGAAGTGGGACCACACTGGTTCAGCGTGTTCCCAATGCTAAAGTCAAAACTGATCACTGGATGTTCTCTTACTCAGCCATTTGGACTTAGAATAACTACCCTAAAACTTTAATTTTCTGCAAAAGGTCTGGGCCTTGTTTGAAAGCAGTGAGATGCTCATCTCTGTAGATATTCAAGCAAGGTCTGGCTGACCACAGAAAATGATCATTGGATAGTTAATTAGACTGGATACTAATCTATGTCCCTAGAGAGGTTGATATAGCAACTAGGCTAATAGTGATTTCTTTTCTCTTTCCCTTTTCTTTCCTTGTGGTTCTAAGACTTGAACCTAGGGGTGCTTTACTGCTGAGATACACCCTCAGGTCCATCCTTTTATTTGTCATTTTGAGAACAAGGTCTCACAAAGTTGCTCTGGCTGGCCTCAGACTTAAAGTCCTCTTGCATCAGCCTCCCAAGGGGCAGGGATATTTTTCCTTTTTACATATGTTTTAAACATTGCTCGACTAGACTGGCTTTGCTGGACTAGGATTTAGGGGCAGCAGATTTTGTGAACAGAGATAACTGTTAATTTTTCTTTTCTTCCTTGCTTCGGAAAACAAAGTCTTTTCATCAAGTGGTGGATGGCCTTTTTCTTCCTCATGAGCCTTTAGAACTATTGTCTCAAGAAACATTTAAAGCAGTGCCTTCTATCATCGGAGTCAATAACCACGAGTGTGGCTTCATGCTGCCTATGGTAAGAATCCCTGCTGTCCTCCCTGCTGGTCGCTCCATGGTGATGCAGCTGTTTGCTTCCAGAGCTGGCATTTTCAGAGGCGACAGCCATCAGCATGAGGTCCGAAGCCTACTGTCATGCATACACTGATACTCTTCCTTGTGTTTACAAAGAGGCTGTCTTAATTTGTTTTGTGTTGATATAACATAACACCAGGTGGCAGCTCACATAAATTAAAGGGTTTATATGGCTCACAATTCTGGAGACTGTGAAGTCCAAACAGTATGGTGTCAGCCAGCCTTTGTGAGGACTGCCCTGGACATGTTACAACATGGTAGAGAAATGGAAAGGGAAACGGCTGCATGCAGAAGGGGCTAAGTGTGTGGGCTGGTCCTGTTCTGTAACGACCCACTCTGTTGAGAATTGTGTCCTGAAAGAGCTACAGCAATTGTCTTCCACTGGGCTCCGTGTCTTAAAGAGTCAGTATTTTTCAATATTGTTCCAATGAAGTCCAAGATTCCAGTGCATAAACCTCTGGCGGACATGTTCAAACTATTTCCAAACCACAGGAGAGAACTTACAACTGGGGGTGGATATGGATTACAGTATGTGTCGTCTTTGTTTCTCATATAGGTTTACAGCAAAACAAGAAGCTATATAAAAAGAGATGAGTGGATTTATTTAGTCTTTTTATTGGAGGGTGCCTGAGACAGGGCCTTACCATGAAGTTCAGGCTGGCCTTGAATTCACTGTGTAGCCTAAGCTGATCTCAAACTCACAGCAATCTCCTGCGTCAGACACTCAAATGCTGGGATTACAATCACGTGCCACCATGCCTGGTTCATTTAATCTTTCTTACAAAAGATTGCAAAACGTTGTTTCCAATAAATACAGTTACTACTTCAGGGCTGAAATTCACATACATTTGGAAAACTTTAGTCCTTTAAACTTTTCATGTACAGAATTTCATGTATAGACTAAAGTTGAACAAGTTACAAAGTTATTAAATCATTTTACTCATCCAGCAAATAGATATGGTATTGAGCATTTCCTATGTGCTTATGAAAATGGAACCCTGAGTAGTGCACAAAGCCTGAGGTTTCTACTGTCTGATTTTATGTTCCTGAAGGCTGAGTCATGAAGAATGCAGTTGAAAAGATGGTTTCAGAAAGTGAGAAAAGCTGTGAAAGACTTGGTAGGGAGAGAAGACTGCTTTCAGGAGGTCAAAAGGTGTCAGGAGGGCCGGAGGGTTAGCTCAGTGGTTCCGGCGCCTGCCTCGCAAGCCTAAGGACCTGAGTTCAATCCCCGGTAACCACATAAAATGCTGGGTGTGGAGACACGCCCACCAACAATCAACACCTCATACCACAAAGCGGACGTGGTGGCTCACGCCTGTCATCCCAGCACTCGGGAGGCAGAGACAGGAGGATTGCTGAGTTCGCGGCGGCTTGCCTGGGCACCATAGTGAGCTCAGGGCCAGCCTGAACTACAACGCGAGACCCTGTCTCAAAAAAAAAAAGAAAAAAAAAAGTGTCAGGAAATGTTCTATGACAGGTGGTCACTGAACAGAGGCCTGGATATGGAGAAAAAGCCATCTTGTCTGGAGTCCAAGGTTTAGAAAGATCTTCATTGGAAATAATCTGTCCATCTGTCCTCAGTAGATTGGGGAGAGAAAATTCATAATACTGTCAAATCTCATTCACATCCATCAACCCGTTCCCCCATTTTAAACTGAGGGAAGTGGGGTTAAGATATAGAGCTTTGTCAGATTACAAAGCTAGTTGGTAGCTCACTAAAGCCAGAATCTTTAGCTCAGTGGTTTGTTAAAGCATATTCTACCATTATTGATTTGACCTCCAGAGCAATGTTTTTGGGGTTTGTGTGGGTAAAGACTTTTATCCTTTGTAAATGAAATAACTTAGTGATAGAATGTGGCTCACATAAGGCCTTTAATTGCTTTCTGGGTTTATGCTCAAAAGAAGAGGGCAAGTGGTACTGATGCCCTGGATGGTGTCCATGGGCCAGGTGCATGCCACCTATGCAAGAACTTGCAGACAGGCATTAGTATCCTTATTGTACAGCTAAAGAAACTGAGAGATGAAAGTAGCTTCCTAAGTTTCCTGCTATTAAGGAGGCAAGCCCTGAGTAATCTTTATGTATTCAGGCTCTGCTGTAGAAGACTAGATTCTCTGTTTATCTGCTTTGTGATATTAGGTGAGTTACCCAACATCTCTGAACTTTGTTTTCTTTTCTTTGGAATAGGGCAATTTTAGGACCCACTAAACGAGGACACATTAAATAGCCTGGCATATAGTAAATACTCAATAAATGCTAGCTATTGGAATTATTCCAGCAGTGGAAGGAGAATCCAGTTCTTGACATTTTGAAGGACCACATGGGTAATTTGCAGTTAAGTCTTTTCCTGGCTGTTGGAGAATGTAGTAAATCCACCAAAAACGCACCCCAGATCCTTCATGTGCAAAGGCTTTTTGAGTGTAAAATACCCTTAAAGACAACTTGAATAGCTCCGGGGTTTCCTGACACAGTCATGTTCAAGTATTCACCCCAGTGATTCATTCTCCCAAGATTCATTTTCAGCAGGCAATGTTTCAAAGAAAATTAATTTGATCAGCAAAATATTATGTCTGACCATATCACCAGA
Source organism: Thryonomys swinderianus (assembly GCA_004025085.1). Taxonomy (NCBI): domain Eukaryota; kingdom Metazoa; phylum Chordata; class Mammalia; order Rodentia; family Thryonomyidae; genus Thryonomys; species Thryonomys swinderianus. The sequence goes on from PVIC010008826.1 coordinate 31,396, forward strand.
AAATGATCATTTAACAAATGATTATGTGAAACTCTTGCTATGGACCAAGCATTATTGTAAGTGCTCAATAAATATCAACTTGCTCAATTCTCATTAGGATTCTGTTCTGTCTCCATCTTATAGATGAGGAATTTGAGGCAGGAAGAGTTAAGTCACCTGGGAAGGAAAGAGATTGACGTTCAGGGTGTCTGACTACACAGAACTTGGCTTCTCAACCACCAGTTTCCCTAGTCCTATTGCTGGCTTCTCAGGGGTTCTGAATGCAAAAGTCTTCAGGAGGAAAATAATGCACTAGTTTTGAGATTTTCTGGCTTCTCTTTGAACTTATTGTCAAAGCCAAGTGGTAGCCTATAATCACTGGACATAACCAAAAGAAATAACCAGAGATTTGGTAGCTTAAACAACAGAAATTCATCTTCTTGCAATTGTGGAGGTTGCAAGTTCAAGATCAGTTTGTTAGCAATTTGTTTTTTTCCTGAAGCCCCCTTTCCTTGGCTTAGAGTGGATATCTCCTTGCTATGTACTCATGTGTTCCATTCTTGTGTATCTGAACTTCTGGTGTCTCCAAATTTCTGTTTTTATCAGGGCACCAGTCAGACTGCATGCAAGCCTACTCCAGTTGTCTTTAAAAAAAATTTTTTTTAACACAGTCACCCATTTAGAGGCCCCACCTCCAAACACCATCGTGTTCTGGGATCTGGGTCATTAATATTAACACAGAAATTTTGGGAAGAGACAGGATTCAGCCAATAACAGGGGTTTATACCACTCTGAAAGTACCCGATCTTGTCTGATCTCAGAAGCTAAGCAGGCTTGGGCCTGGTTAGTACTTGGATGGGAGACATGAAATGACTTTTTTTCCAAGCATGAGAAGAAATTCATTGCTTAACTCATCCAAGCTGCAGCTACACAGCCGCCTTGGGCTGAAATAGTTTCTTCTGCCTTCCCTGGAAAGTCAGGTGCTTGGGGTCTCAAGAGAGGGGTTTACTTTCTGATGACCAGATAGATGACCTAGTGCTTCTCTCCACAGCAGGAGACTCCTGAGATCCTCAATGGCTCCAACAAATCTCTTGCCTTTCGTGTAATACACTTTATCCTGGTAAGTGAACTTCAGTACTGGTGACTTTCCAGAGATTTGTCATTTAACAAACATCCCTGGGCCACACTCACCACAAACACAAAAAGTAGAGTTGTTCCTCTTCAATTGATTAATTCAGCAAGCCTTTACTATGTATAGGCCCACAATTCCTTATGCATAACCCCAAATGCAAAGAGCTCCAAAAATCCCAAGGCTTTTTGTAACCTGTGTGGCAGCCAAATGATTCAGACTGATTTGTGCAACGGTTGTTTCTGTTCCCACTCATTCATTCATGTCATGTGTTCCACCATGTTTGTTTCTCGGTGAACATTTCACTGTGGTCTGGAGGATGCTGCCTCCATGAGAATGCTTCATAGCAGGAGACATTTGCCATGAATTATCTATGAATTGAAAAGTTCTGAATTCTGACACACATGTGGGACTCAGGGCCCAGATCACTATGGACCAGCCCAGCCCTCTGCTATGTTCTAGCAACACCAGTAATCCACCCACACACTCATTACTCAACAGCTGCTCATTCTTTCACTGCACAAACACAGGAGCAACATATTGTTCTTGCTCTATACACGAGGTTGTAGAGATGGATTTCTGTCTTCCTTTTTACTCTCCTTCCTTCATCTTTCTTTCCATATACATTATTCAAAAGCATGTACTTAGTGCCAGACTCATTTCATTCTTTGATTGAGGGAAAAAATGTGTGTTGAGACCCACATGCCCCAGCAGTTCCAAAGCACTGGAGTGCAGTGTCGGGTAGATGGATGTAACAGCACATATGAACCAAAGCAGAGGAGCGTCAGGTTTGTGGTGCCCACAGGATGAGGCAGTGGTTCCTTTAGTGTGAAGAACTTTCAGAGTATAATGATGAGGCAACCTTGGGAGCAACCGTGAGAACCAACTGACGTAGGGGGTGTGAGGAGATCAGGTATAGGCGTTTCTTGTAGCAGGACAAGATGCTTGCAGGTGCTAATGCTGTAGACAGAGTGCAAGTATGGAATCTCTCTGGCTGAACTGGAGATGTCTTGTGCAAGAGAAAGTCATTGATCTTGACTTTACAGGTGGGAGATACTAGAGTAGGAGGACATTTCAAGTACCGATAATCTCCTGAGCCATGTCCCAGGGACTGGAAGTAGGTTCTTTGTGAAAGTGCAAGAGGAAAGATGTGTAATTTCACTTAGGCCTGCTGGCAGTCCAGGAGCTGCTTTGCAGATGGTAAGTGTTTCTCAGATGAAGAAACAAAGCCTTACTTCAGGACCTTACCAGTTTGCCCTGGACTGTCGTCTGGGAACTTAGCAGAGACTCCAGACAGTCTCTTGATTCACTTTGGGTGCTTCTCGCACCATGAGGTCTGCCGGGCATGTGGTCCATGTGGCTGGGCTCTTGAACCACAGGCTGCGCCTGCTGCAGAATCCTCCCTTGCTCTGGGTCTGATTAAGATCCATGAGAGCATCTGATAAATGACTCTGAGCAACTTCTCTAGTTATGGTTTAGGAAGTCTCTCCTCCAAATTTTAAAGCTCACCAAAAGTTATGCCACTAAACAGTGTCAATAGTTTGTGTCAGCAATTGTCCAGAATTCTCTACAGCAACATAGTCCCTAAAAACATCACCACAACATAGAAGCATGTGTACTGTGGTTAGGAGCACAGTATTTGAATGCAAATAGGTTGCGAAAGAACTTGGATCAATCTTTCTGAGACCCAGTTTACTAATCTGTTAAATAGAGCTAATTTAATATTTGCATCATAGGATTGCCATGTGGATTAAATGAGATAAGACACAAACACACTTAGAATTTTGTCTGCTTGGGCTAATTGCTGGCCATTGCTGTTAATTCATATCCCCTATGACCCTGATTTTTCCACAGCACATCCCCATCCCATATTTGTATGTTGTGGCCAATGAATACTTCCCCGGAGAGCACTCCCTGACTGAAATCCGAGATAGTTTACTGGACTTGCTTGGAGATGTGTTCTTTGTGGTCCCTGGACTGGTCACAGCTCGATATCACAGAGGTGAGTCTTCTAAGGCCACAACCTGGGGAAACAGGCAGTGAGGCAGATGCCTACGGGGATCCATGTTGCCCACTAGCCAAGCACAGCGCTGCCTCTCTGTTCCCGTTGAGAGGGAGTTCTCTTACCGGACTGTAGCCCAGTTGTGCCAGGTGTGTGCAGCCCTCGGCCTTCAGTCTGGGAACATCGATCAGTTCTTGTTTCTGTTCCTTTCCCTCCATGATCATGTGAAAAATCCCCAGCTCCCCATAGTCTTCAGGGTTTCATCCCCTGGACTCTTCTCTCTCTGGTGGTGTCTTCCTACAACTTGGTTATAGGAAGAATGGAAAGTAAAACAGAAGTATTATTTGTAGGGATTAAAAAATGTTTCTCTTCTCTTTCCTTCCCCTCCCTCCTCTCTCCATCCCTTCCCTCCTTATGCCTCCCCTCCCTTCCCCTCCCCTTTACCCCTTCCCTCCCCTCTCCTCTCTTTCCCTTCCCTTCCTTTCTTTTTTTCTTTCCCTTTTCTTTCTCTTTCTTCCTTTTAAACAAATACTGCATTTACCAAGAGCCTCCTATGGGCCTGGTTCTGTTCTATATCTTGGAGATATAGCAGTGAACCAAACAAAACTCAGCCACTATTCTAGTGGTGGTGGGGATCAGTAACAAATAAACAAGCAAACAAATGTGTTTGATGGCAATAAGCACTGTGGAGTAAGAGCAAGGCACTGGTTATCAGCGACACAGTACTGTGGGAGGTCACAGCTAGATGAGATCTGGTGAGGTGACAGGTAAGATGGGAACGAACAGTGGGCCATTGAGTTCAGCAGTGTGGAGGTCACTGCTGATCTTGACAAGAACTACTTGGAAGGAATGTTAGGGGAGGAAAAGCTTGATTAAAGTGGGCTCATGAGAAAATGGAGAAATTGATCTCTAGATTCAGTGCAAGCCCAATTTCAGTCAAAATCTTTGCAGCAATTTTAGAGAATGGATAAATTAACTCTAAAATTTATATGGACATATAAGGATGGCAAAAAATTCTTGAAAAAAAGTTGGAGCTACAGCAAATAAAATTTTATATTGGCTGAAGATAGACACATAGAAAAGAGACGAGAATGGAGAGGCCAGGAAATAGACTCATATTTATGCGGTTAGGGGTTGGGTCTAGAATAATTGTGTGTGTGTGTGTGTGTGTGTGTGTGTGTGTGTATATACCTGCAAACACTAACTCACATTGTATGTACTAATAACTTGAGATTCATTGTAAACCAAATATATAAACTGAAATTTTACATAAATTAATTGCTTTTGTTTGTCAAAAGGTATTAATTTGGCTGACCAGAATAAAGGAATTTCAGCACCCACATCCCACAAACATAGTGAATAAACAAGAACCAATAGTTTTATCAGAGCTCTGGTGAATATTTAAAAATGTTGAGCCATGCCGGGCATGGTGGCTCACACTTGTAATCTCAGAACTTGGGAGGCAGAGACAGGAGGATTGCTGAGTTCAAGGTTTGTCTGAGCTACATAGTGAGCTCAGGGGCAGCCTGAACTACAAAGCGAGACCCTGTCTCAAAAAAAAAAAATGTTGAGCCAGTAGGTGAACATTTAATTAAGATGTAACCCTCTGAGTTGTAGCAATAAGGCTCTGTGGCATTTTCTTTTACTCTTGAAGTATCCTCTGCTACCAAGCAAAGCAATGACCTTGAACTATAGCAACCCACATTAACTGGGGAGAATCTTCATACTGCAGGCAAAAGATGGATTTCATTCTCAATGTGGTTGGTTGTTTTGACTTGTCCTTTCGAAATGACTAGCTTAAAATAACTATCTCCCTAAATGGTTTGCCTTTATTAGACATAAATAAGAACTCTAATATGGGTGGTCTGTTGGAAATATTTAAGTTATGTTAGTTTCTGCAATCAGACACAAAGGATATCAGTCAGAGAAGCAATAAAGCAAGCTGAAAATGTTGGAAAAAAATACTGAACAATGAAACTTTGGGGAAAAAAGGCTTCAAAAGCCCCTATATAGTCTTGGGAATCTAGAAAGCTGTGTGCATGTCTGTAGTGGGAGATGTGCTGAGAAAAAGCCTCAGGAGTCCCAAAGCTCATACTAGAGCTGATCCCCAGGCTCTGGTCAAGAAGAAAGCTAAGGTCAAAGCAGAACTCTAAGCTCCCTGGCCATGTGTGAAGGAGTTCTCTGATGTGTGTGTCTGCTGCCCACAGATACTACTGAAATGCCTGAGTTTTTTGTTTTTTTCTTTGACTTCAGACATTTATGGAAATTGCAGCTGATTTTAGCTGACCACAAAGCTAACCAAAAAACAGAGGTCTCGTGTGACAAAGTAGTCACTCATGACAAAGATTACAGATTTTATAAAATTAGTGCAGAGACCTCAGTGAACAGAGTAGCAACCGCAGCAATCATTAAACAAACCCTAGGGAGGAAATAGAACCTGAGGTCTGCAGTTTCCATATTATAATATTAAAATAATAAATTATTATAAAACAATAAAATAATAAAATATAATATTAAAAATAATAAAAATTACAGTGGGCAAAGAAGAAACTATGGTCCATACACAACAAAAATGAAAGAAATAAATGAAACTGTTTTTGAAGATATCCAAACATTGGAATTACTGGACAGACTAAATCAATTATTTTAATATATTCAGATAGCTAAAGAAAATCATGTATAAAATCTAAAGGACATCATGAAGACAAAGAGGAAATATAAGATTTGTTTTTTTTTGAGACAGGGTCTCGCTTTGTAGTTCAGGCTGGCCCTGAGCTCACTATGGAGCCCAGGCAAGCCGCCACGAACTCAGCAATCCTCCTGTCTCTGCCTGCCGAGTGCTGGGATTATAGGCGTGAGCCACCACGCCCCTGGCATTGTGGAATACGGTGTTGATTGTTGGTTGGCGTGATAAGTAGAATTTTAAAAATTGTTAGAATAAATCAAATAGAAATTCTGAGGTGGAACTTCTCCACTCCAGAGTAAAGGTTTTGGGTCTGGGATTTAGCTGAGTGGTGCTGTACCTGCTTTGCAAGTGCAAGGTCCTGAGTTTTATCCCTGGCACTGGAAAACAAAACAAAACAAAGTTTTCTTATGGAAAATTTCAATAAATGAAATGGAAAATAATCTGGAGAAAGCATAATAATTCGAGCATTCAGAAGAAAAGAAATAGGAAAATCTGAAGGTAGATCATCAGAGATTACCCAATTTAAAAGTAAGAAGAAACAATTCAGGGAATAAGCAGATCCTGAGGATCCTGAAGGGGGCACCACTGAGCTTACTTGTGCATGTTTAATAAGTGCTCATGGAGAGGAGAGAGACAAGGACTTAAAAAAAAAAAAAATGACCAACAGAGTAAAATGGTAACCTGCAAATTTGGAAAATATTTGCTAACTATATATCTCATAAAGAACAAATATGTATAATATGTAAATAATTCCTAAGAGTGAAGAACAAAAAATTCAATTCAAAAAAGAACAAAGGACTTAAATATACATTTTTCTAAAAAAGGAGCAAATTTCTAAAAATACACGATAAAATATCCAATATCTCTAATCATTAGGGAGATGCAAATCAAACTTGTAATGAGATGTCACTCATACTCAGTTGGGAAAGCTATTGCTTTTTGTTGTTTTTTTTTTTTTTTTTTTTTGAGACAGGGTCTCGCTTTGTAGTTCAGGCTGGCCCTGAACTCACTATGTAGTCCAGGCAAGCCTCGAACTCAGCAATCCTCCTGTCTCTGCCTCCCGAGTGCTGGGATAACAGGCGTGAGCCACCATGCCTGGCACTGTGGTATGTGGTATTGATTGCTGGTGGGCGTGAGTCACCACACCCAGCATTGTATGTGGTTACCGGGATCGAACTCAGGACCTTGCGCTTGCGAGGCAGGCGCCAGAACCACTGAGCTAAATCTCCGGCCCGACAACTATTGTGTTTTTTAAAAAGACAGAAAATAATTGTTGGTGAAAACATAGAGAAATCAGAATGCTTATATATTGCCAGTGAATATGAAATGGTTCAGCCACTATGGAAAATAATATAGTTGCTCTTGAAAAAATTAAAAATAGAATTATCATATAATACAGAAATTCCACTTCTGGTATACCCCCAAAAGAATTAGAAGTAGGAACTCGAATAGATACGTGTATTCCCATGTTCATAGACGCATTGTTCACAATAACCAAAGGTGGAAACAACTTGAATGTCAATTAATGACTAGATAGATAAACCAAATACATTCCTATGATGAACTATTACTCAGCCTTAAGAAAAAAGGAAATTATGATACACAGTTCAAATGGCTGAACTTTAAGGCGTTATGTTGATATAAACTGGACATAAAAGGACAAATACTATATGGCTCCACTTACATGCTGTAACTAAAATAATCAAATTTATAAATACATAAAGTAGAATCTTGGTACGATGGTCTGAGTGGAGAGGTGATGAATTACTTTTTAACTAGAAGAGAGTTTTAAGTGATGCAAAAGTTCTGAAGATGCAGAGCTATAAAGGTTGCATAATAATGTGCATCTAATTCCACTGAATAGTACTTTTTAAACATGGTTAAACTACTAAATGTTCTGTTATGCTAATTTCACCATATTTTTTAATGTACAAAACAATATGCTATTTAATTTCTGAATATTTATTTTCTAGGTTTCCTTTTGTTGTTGATTTCTGATTTCACTTTACCATGGTCAGAGAAAACATTCTGTCCTTTTAAATTTGTGATAAATTTTATGAACTAACATATGTTTTATTCTGGAGGGTATTCCATGTGCTCTTAAGAAGCATATGGACTCTGATGCTGTTGGGTACAATGTTCTCTCTGTGTCTGTCAGGACTAGGTAATTTATAGTATCACTTAACTCCTCTATTTTATTTATATTTTGTATAGATATTCTGTTATTGAAAGTGGAGTGTTGAAGTTGCAAGCTATTAATATAAAGGTGCTCATAGAAATGGAATATGGTCACAGTAGGCTACAGCATAAAAGAATCTAGAGAAATGTAAGAAGCCAGACATAAAAAGCCATATGCTGTATGATTCTATTTATGTGAAATGTCCAAATTAGGCAAGTCCATAGGGTCAATGTTTTCCAAGGGAGGAGGGGAGGGTTAAATGGATTGACTCCTTAATGGATGTGGGATTTCTGTTTGGAATGACAAAAATGCTCTGGATATAAATAGTGGTGATGTTTGTACAACATTTTCAGTGTATTAAAAAAATCACTGAATTATGTGTGTTCTGTAAAATGGTTAAAGTGGTTGATTTTATGTCGAATGAGTTTTACTTAAAAAATATTGCTAAAAAGGAAAAGGCAATCTCCAAACCAGAAGGAAATATTTACAATACAATTATCTCACAAAAATTATAGCTGGAATAGAAGAACTCAGGTTCATATACAAAAATAACAAAGAAGACTTTTGGAATAATGCATGAAAAATTTGAAAAGATCTCTCACAAAAGACAGGAACATCTCAAAGTCCATAAAAGCTGTTCAACAATATTAATAATCAAGAAAATGCCAAATGAATAAAGTAACCATTTGTACTCAGAAAGGCTAAGTTTAAAACATAAACAATAGCAAGAAGTATTGCCAAGAATATGGAATATTCAGGACTCTCAGAAACTACTGATGGCAAAGGGAAATGGTACAGCTACCTTAAAAAACTCACAGTTCTTATAAGTTTAAATACATTTATCTGATTCTTCAATCATCCTTTTCTTTGGTATTCATCAAAGAGTGAAAGTATATGTCCACACAATATGCGTTCTCATCACAGCTGCTATCATCATCAGAGCCTCAAACTGGAAACAACCTAAGTGTCTATCATCAGATGAACGGATAAACAGATTTCAGTATATTCATGCGATAATATAGTACTCAGCAGTAAAAAAGGAAACAACTCTTGCAACAACAACATGCATGAATTTCAAAGTTTGATTAACAAAAGAAGCCATGAAGTATATAATAGAGTAGATATTGGATTATTTCATTTATGTGAATCTCAAGAGCAAGTGAAATTAATTCATAATAATGGGAATGAGAACATTGCCTGTACTTTGGGTGAGTGACCAGAAGGGGCCTTTCTGAGGTGGTGAAAATACTGTATGTCCTGATTAGGGTGGTGGTACATGACTCTGTATATATTTGTGAAAACACACTAAATACTGCACCTGAAATCTGTAAATTTAATTACCCATAAATAGTACTTCAATTTTAAAAGATAATAAGAGGAGAAGAAGTAATGAGGAGAAGATGTAATGAGGTAACTGTTATGGTTTGTGCCTAGAAATTTCCCAAAGCCTCATGTGGCCATAGGATTTTGTGAAGGTGGCTGAATATGAATGTGTGATGCTGGGATTAAGGGCGTGTGATTAGTGATCCACTGCACATGAGTGACTGGTTCAGCACTAGCCTAATCCAGTAGTCTGGATGGGGCAAAAGGGGAAGAAAGATGCTGTTAAGGTCCCTTGTTGCTTTTTCTATCTTCCACCTCCATAAACTGTTGCCTCTCTGTTACCCTGCCTTAGAACCAGCCAATTATGGGCTGAAACCTCTATGAACTGTAAACCAAATAAACCTTTTCCCCTTTATCTTTGGATATTGGGTATTTTGTCTCAGCAACAGGAGAAAAGTAACTAAGATAGTTAGCTATATTGCTTAAGAGATGCAGAGAAATGGTCCAGCAACTGGAAGGGTAATGGAAATCAAGTGCATGTGTGTGCATGTGTGTGTTAATATGTGCCTATATAAGAGATTGTGGGTGTTGTGCAAGTGTGTCCATGTTTGTCTGTTGTGAATTATAGATCAAAAACCTTTAGTAGAAGAGAAGGCAAGGCACATATGTATAGACTGTGAGTTTTCTTGGAATTAGTCTTACTCTATCTCTAGACATTGGAAGAAAAGTCAATGAGGAAATGAGAAGGCAGATTTTGACTCAGTAGAAGGGCTTTCATTTGCAGATGACGATTTCCTTCTCTGACTGCCACGAATAGTTGTGAGCTCAGCATCACCGGAGTTGTTACAGCAGGGAATTCCAGCCTCAACTGAAAAAGGGGGAAATTAGGCTGGTTTAGGTCACTTCTTGTCTGTGAGCTGTCCCACTCATGGTTCTATAAATCTGGGAATTCACAGGGTGGGAGCAGATGGAGGGCCAGCCCTTTGCGCCAACAAAATGCATACCTGAACTTTCTGACCTTTTGTCAGATGCCGGTGTGCCTGTTTACTTCTCTGAATTTCAACATCGACCTCAGTGCTTTGAAGACACAAAACCAGCCTTTGTTAAAGCTGACCACTCTGATGAAATCCGCTTTGTTTTTGGTGGTGCCTTCCTGATGGGTGATATTGTCATGTTTGGTAAGAAACTGGCCACAGGGGCTCCTGCCCTTGTAGGAACAAGGAACTTGGAATGAGGTAGAGAGAAATGGGCTCTTCCTGCTAATAAAAGGTTTCTGATCTTCCCACCATTACCATTTGTTGTTCTATAAGCATATTGCACATAAATTTAAGTATATACTTATACAATTGTATTAAAATCTATAATGCATGCATTCATTATTATATTGATAGATCTTTACATTTTCTCCAATCTTCTATTGGTTAAATCAGTGCTTAGGGTATACATGTGTGTGTGCGTATATATATATATATATATATATATATATATATGTGTGTGTGTGTGTGTGTGTGTGTAAATATTTATACATTTATAAACATATATATTTACATATAAATTTAGATATATATCTAAATTTCTCTCTCTCTGTCTCTCTCTCTCTGAAACAAATGGCAGCATTTATAGGGGACAATGTAGAACCATCTCCTAGATATAAATTTGGTAAAAAGGATAATATGCAGACATGTGCCCAGTCTTCTGCCAAACATCTAGAAAGCTGTCCATTATTCTTATGTACCCTGGAAACTATTCTGGTGGTGGGGTGCTCAAGATGTGAGTATAACAATGACTGAGCTCTGAGAGAGAGAAGAAAGGGGAAGAGTGAGGGAGAGAGGGAGGGAGAGATAAACAGACAGACAAATAGAGAGATCTCAGTTCCTTCCCAAGGAACCGGTAGCTTCATGACAATGATGGGAAGAGCAGCAGTTAGACAGGGAAGATCTGCCTTTGGTCTCTATCATTTGCAAACCACAATCCTTGGGCAAAGCACAGCAGCCCAGGGCCTCAGTATCTGCATATATGAAATGGGTGGAACAACTTGGTAAGCTGGTGAAGCCCCAGCAGGAGGGGAGATATAAAAGGGATTCATCAAACAGGAAGGATGCTGGGTTTCTGAGGAATACTTGTGAGCAGCTGGGTTTGTGTTTGTCTCCTGCAGAAGAAGCCACAGCAGAGGAGAAATTGCTGAGCAGGAAAATGATGAGATACTGGGCTAATTTCGCTCGGATGGGGTAGGTGAGGCCGCTGGCTTCCCCCACACCAGGTGCTGGAGAATAAAATGATCTTATCTTCATATGTGCCCTCACTTCTAGAAATCCTAACGGGAATGATCTGCCACTGTGGCCGGCCTACAGTCACACAGAGCAGTACCTGATGCTGAATTTGAACATAGGCCTTGGACAGAAACTGAAAGGAAAGAGAGTGGAGTTTTGGACTAATACCTTTCCTCTGATCATGTAGGCTTCTGAAGCTCTTCTCAGGCCTCATCCCGCCTTAATCTTCTCTTCTTTGTCCCTGCCTTTCTTTTCTTTTGCTCCATAGAGGTCATCTCTACATGATTTTGGTTTCGCTCATTCTTCGAAGTTTTTCCCTCCATCATTAGCTTCATTCTAAGTCTAGTTGTTCTCTGTTGTGGATCTTTGTGGAATGAACTACTTAGCTGATGCACTGTGGACTTAAGGATCATCCTCATGAAATTCTTCTCATCATCAAAGAAATGGAATTGTCTTGGAAGACAGCAAGATTTCCTCAGTAAGTCTGGAGGAGAACTCATCATAATAAAGCTCCTGTTATTCCTGTGAAATAGAATCAGAATGAAAATAATATCCAGAGAGCGTAATTTATGGTGTGCTGATAATTTTCCTCCTGTACCTAGCATCCAGAATGAAGTGGACTTTTTATCAGAACAGATGTCTATGTCCATTACGTAAAACACAGGTTCCTTGGCCCTAATCCTGTGCAGCCTTAGCCAGAAGCCAAGTAAAGTTGTCCTAGACATCTCTGGATTCGAGAAGGGTCCCTTTTCTAGGTCATGTGAGCTGTGAGCGGGGAGGAGTGATGTTCGAGAGCATCATTCTCAGCGATGAAAAACATACATTAGGCTTCAAATGTCAGATGAGTGACGCCAATCAGAAGAGAGACTTCCCTGATAGGATCAAGACTAACCTACCATTCAGCAAACATTCGTCAAGTGTCTTCACTGGAGAGGCCAGGGGTTTTCTCATAAAGGATACAGTGGTGAACAAAAGCATGACTGGATATCGAGCAAACAGACATTAGGTAAACATTGATGCAAATGAGTATCTTAGGATTTAAATTGGATAAGTGCTTCCCAGGAAGAGTGATGTGTCTTTAACAGTATAATACAAGGAATCTAATTTAAACTGAAGAGTCAATAGACCTTTTTGAAGAAATAGCATTTATATTAACAAAAAGATGAGTCGAAGGCCCTGGGTTCAATCCTTAGTATTGTTTAAAAAAGGATGAATTAAAGTTAGCCATAGGGTAAGGAGAATGTTTTACATACCATCATACAAAGGATGCACTCTTTTATATCTGCATCATACCTATTATAACCATCGAATTCAAGAGGGTAATTAGCTTTCCTCTGCAAGTGCCTCAACACTATGTGTTATGCGCACAGAAGAGGGGAGTTTCTAAACTTTGAATTACTTTGAATTACTTTGAATTCCCCTGGCCTAGATCTCTAATCTATAACTTATCACATGACTCTGAGCCCCAGACATGTTTTATTTAGTCTGCACAGTGTTAAGAATGTTTCTGAATTAGTTGGCAGCTAATTTTATTAGAGCAATTTTCTACAACATGCTGTATTTCCAGCTTCTCTAGAAACATTCAGAAAGTCTGAAAACAATGCAGCTGCATTCCTTGCGATGACCAGGGCTTCTGACAGTCCATACAGCCTTCTCATGCATCTTATAAGGTACCTCTTCCTTAAAAGCTGTATGGCTGTCTTCCAGGAAACTGTGATAAACATCTCTATTTGTGGTGGGAATGACACATCCTCTGAAGTATCGCCCCCTGCACAGCCTGCACGAGGAAGGGGCTCCTTGCAATGGTGAGGAGGAACATGAAGGATCTGAGCAGGAAGAAAGCACATGCTCTTGGCTTTCCATGCTCCCCACCATTCTGCTTCATCGTGTACCTGACCCATTGCTCTCCTTGATATTACCTCATCCCTGAAAACGCATAGGTCTGGACCTGTTATCTCACAGTGCAGAGAGCCACAGAGATGCCCAGAGATTTACTTAAGATCACTCTTTGGATTGGAAACAAGTCAACGCCAGACTTGTCTCTTTTGTCTCCCTAGAGGAGGTCTTTGTTCCAAGGTGTCTACCTCTCCCAGCATATTGTCAAAGGCTGTTGGGTTGTCTTTTGACTCCCACAGTGGCCACAGGAGGCAGTGAATCAGAGATGCTAGAGATAGTTGTGGCTGTGGGAGGACTATGCCACATGCAAATAAGATCAAAATTCCATGAACTCTGCAGCTACAGAAGGCTAATTTCCACACTGATATTTGGAAAAAAGCACTCATTTAAATATACAATAGTAAATGATATTACACAGTTCTTTATTTACTGCTTGTAGTCCCAGCATCCTTGAACAGGACTCTAAGTTTCACAGGTGTCTTGATAGGATAGGTGGGACATATTCAGATATAGGGCCCAGGTCATTCAGATATAGGGCTCTGCCTTCCTCTCTTCAGTCCACCTGGAGCCAGATATTTTATGGAGTAAAAGTTCACACACAAATGACACTTGGCATCTGAGAAAAACACACATGTAAATACTGCATTGTTTCTCTGGTGTGAAAAACTGAAGGTGTAAATGAGAACCAAAATGTATAACAGATATTGTGAAATGGGAAGAAAATGTTCATAGGTGAAGAAGAACTGGGGTGGAGCAGGAGAAAGGAAAGAAGGGAAACTAAAAATGGAAGGTAAGGGAAAAACAGAAACAAAGTTTATATACATGGGGGGAAGTGTGAGAAGTTAAAGGGAGGGCAAGTGAATGGGAAAAATAAGAATCAAGATACATCATGTACAGGTACAAATTCTTAATGATGAATGGGATCATAAGTTCCATCTTAAATGCACCAATAAACTCAATCAAAAATTGCAATGGCCACGCCATTCCCTAGTCCAAGTACAGTAGAACTTCTTGAATGGATCTGAACATCCTTTATTTTGTTTCAAGCCTTCTGACTGCATCTTTGAATCAGAACTACTGAGTCTGAACAATGGGCACGTGCATTTTCTGTTGGCTGAACCCCCACCCCAACCTGCATTAACATCTTGGACATTTATGGACACCGTTTGACAAGCAACTTCAACAATGACTACTCTTATTTGTAAACATTATTTATGGTATCCAGATTTACAGAAGATGGACTGAGTCAAAGAGCAAGCCCTTCAGAATTATTCTTTTCATACACTGTGCATTCACTTTACTAAGAGCCACAATGTTACTTCCAATTCGTCTGCAGGCTGCGTCACCATTTCTTTTCCATCATTATAAAAACATAAAACATCAAATCACTTCTTCATTGTAAAACAAAAATTATCTCTCTTAAAAAAAGCAATTTTTTTTCTTTTTAAAGTACCCAAACAATCTAGGACCTGATTAAACTAGATTAAAACCAAACAAAGCAAAGCTTTAGGGACAGACCACATCTTTACCTGTGTATTTTCCTGCTTTCCACTAGAGGGCAGCCGTGTAAAAGGAATAAATAACTTCACGGATATTGCCTGCTGATTAGATTGAAACCTGGACAGGGACCCAGCAGCTCCGGGCCCCGCCGTGCCGCGTTTCCAGCGGACTGGGGAACGAGCGGCGGGCGGACCGGACCCAGCAGCTCCGGGCCCGCCGTGCCGTGTTTCCAGCGGACTGAGGAATGAGCGGCAGGCGGACTGGACCCAGCGGATGCGGCCCCGCCGTGCCTTGCTTCCGGTGGACTGAGGGAGCAGCACGTGGACCCGGCTGCAGGGTGCAGTCCATTTCTAGTGGACTGAAGGCCGCCCAGCGGCCCACTGTATCCCACAGCTGTGCAGTGAGGAGTCAGACATAGAGGTAACTCATAAGTTCAAAGTATCCAGTATAGAATCTAACAAACCTTTTTATCTTATTTACTGTGTTTAATACTGATATTGGCATTTATTGGATTATGGTAACAAACATGATGTGATTGTTCTGCTCAAATACCTACCGTGATGTGTCAGGAGTGAGAACTCTCAAGGGTTATTACAGATTCAAGGAGGACCCCCCAGGAAAGTGCTGCTTCCAAAGGGCCCCAGATAATAGAAAGAGACCTGCAACAAACATTGTCCTGTCATCAGTCAAAGAAGAGCATTAAAAACAAAGAAAGAGTAGAAATGGGAAAATACACAAAAAAACAGACACAAAGATC